>JADRCD010212027.1:0-10658 GCA_019843815.1 Montemys delectorum | reverse complement strand
TCTCTCTCTCTCTCTCTCTCTCTCTCTCTCTCTCTCTCCATGGTCATGACTGGCCTATTTTCTCTTTCCTATAATAGAATATCTCACGATTATGCCTTGCCTCCTTTTAACTAATGTGTCGTATAGGCCTCAGCTGCAGAGAGACCACAGACACACACAATACAATCTCTATTGAAAAACATTCGTCAGTACTAATACATTTAATCCATTCACTTGTCATATGGTCCCTGAAACTGTTTTATACACACATATGCATATGCACATACATGGTATACTTACACAAGAGAAATGAAATATATACTGTCATATATCTTCTACATGAAGCTTTATAATAGTTTTATTTATTGGAATAAAGAAAAATGCTTTTTAATTTAATTAATTGGTTAATTAATTAATTTGGTTCTTTTGTGCTGGAGATAAACACAGGGATATGTGAATGTATTTTGCCAAGGACCAGCCTCTTCACTGCATGGTATTCTTTGAGAAAGATGTCTGAGAGCTGTGTAAAGAATGACTCAAAGTCAAGTAGTGGATTCAACCTAGTGTTCTTCTTGCTATACCTTTTCCAGTCTGCTTCTCTCTATGTTTTGTTTTCTCTCTGGATATCTCCCTATCTATATTCTGCTTGCTTGGTATTCTAAGAAATCTCTGTTCCATGTTCTGCTTGCTTGGTATTCTGAGAGATCTCTGTGTTCTGCTTGCTATTCTAAGAGCTCTGTCTGCTCATGACCTGCTTGCTTGTATGTATGTGTGTGTGCGCACATGTATATATCTGTGTCAGTCTGTTTGTTCACCAAGCAGTTCTCTATTTTTATCCTAAAGAATTTCTCTAGATGGTTCATCTCTCTGTAGAAAATATGTCACTCTTTTATTTTACATATCAATCCACTCATTTACTCTATGGTTCCTTTTGATTATTTTATGAAGCACCATCCCATGTTCCCAGTCCATTCATTTTTAGGAGACAGCAAGTATACTTTTATTTATTTTTTAACATTGAAAATGAATTCAAAGATCTGTCTGCTTTTGTTAAGCACAAATAATAAGCTAGTTGGGAGGGACCTTACCCTGAAATTACCATTTCTACCACACTGGGACCTAATCTTGCTCTGCCCTAGGCTGACATTGAACTCAGGAATCTGCCTGCCTTTGTATCTTTCTGACAAGCTGGCTCATAGTGTAGCTGCCTTTGTTACTTTAGGTCATAAGGCATTCTTTATTGCATTCTTATATTTTGCATAGTTGAGAAATTATACACATATACACACACATAATATAGATTATATATTCAAGATATATATGTATATGCAATATATATATATATAATCTTGAAGTCAGGTATTTAGAGCACTTTCTCATAGCCTTAAGGGCTGTCCTGGAGGTCCCATTGTTTGACATTTTGTTGAGACTAGCCACACCTTTGCCTCCTAGATTCCTTGCTATTTCTAATTTTCATGGAGTCATTAATGTTAATAGGGAGGACATTCCTCAGAGGAATGTGACATATGTACATTAATATGTAAACAAACCTTATTTTGTACATAGCAGCCATCAGACACTCAGGATGCTCATACCTGGGCCCTGTCCCAGTGGCAGGAACCATGTCACAATGTCCCTGCTAGGGCCATACTGGGCTTGGCAGTACTTTCCAATGCTTGGCTAATATAAGCTGTTGTAGCAAGTGTGGCACCTCTTGTAATTGTGCATTCTGAGCATCAGAGAATATAAAAAAAAATGAAAAATACCTGAATGATTTGGCATTTGTGGAAAGATAGAGGTTATTTCTACTTTAGTCACATGTGCATCATGAGTAGAGTCCCTAATAACAAGAAAAATGATTAAGTTTAAAAACAAAAGTATTAATGGTGATCTTCTATACTTTGAATTAAATCAAGACTAAAGGTTTAGACATTTGTCAAAAGCCTGAGACTTTGTATTTAATGAGGCCTTTATATTTCAAAAACTATTTACTCCTAATTTAAACACGTTAGAATATGCAGCATGCATAACAACAATAAGGTGATAAGTTGAAATAATCAGATAGCATGATCACATTCCTTGCAGTAAAAAGACAAACAGAGAAATTTAACACCCAAAAGATCCTGCAATTTCTGGCTATATTGATATTTAAAAACATACTTACTCTAAGAAGTCTAGCTTTAGAAAACTTCAACAATGTAATCAGTATTTCTAACAGTAACTGAATCTTACAGCTTTTCAAAGTCTATAAATAAAGATAAGACACCTCTTTCAGAATTCATTATATATATCTAAAATATGTTTGAATATAAACCTGGACCAGATATTAGTGGGAGAGAAGTATATACAAAGAAAAACATTTTCAAATCAGGTTGAAAACTCATCGTCTATGTATCTGTTGGCAAGAAATTCACAGGTTAAATGAATGTCCGTACAATTGTCTTGAGAGATACTCACAAATAACCTAGTGTAAATCATATCATTACTAACAAAACAGCCAAATCAATGTAGACAAAATGTATTAAAAACTCTAATCTTAAAAAGTTTAATATTAATGCCTGAATTACTGAAAGCTTTTATCATGAGATAGTTAGAGACAAAGATGCAGCCCCATATTGACTTTTAGCAAACAGTATATTGTGGAGCTAAAAATGATGAAATTTCTTCACTCATCTTGCTCCATTCTAAAATAAAATGTTGGGAGGAAAAAAAAGGATGAAGATAGATAGTATCCAATATTCTACATTTACTTATAGAACTAAAGAGGAGTAAAAATAAGTTATGAGAATATAAACAAGATTACTGTACTATGACTCACCATACTTTCTTTTATTATTGTTGTTGTTGTTCTTATCATTTGCATAAAGAAAATAAGAGCATGAAGCAGATGATTTTGGGAAAATAATATATTTTAGAACAAAGCAAGCCAAATTTTCTATGTGTGTTGTGTGTTGTTAGAATCTCCTACCCCATATATAAAACACACAATAATTCCAATTATTAGAATTATAAACTAAAAGCCTAGATTGGTCAGATTGAATACCATAATAATTTATTCCCTAGCTATAAGATCTCTTGCTACTTGCAGTTTCTCCTGGCCACATGGTTCTGCTCTATCATGGCTTCCTCATCTTCTCCTAGCATGGCAGATCTCCCTTTTATCTTTAAGATAATACAATTTTCTTTAATTTGTCCCTTTTATGGAAATTGGTATCTGCAGATATATTTATATCCCCTTTCTGTTTATATAACTTGTATTAACATTCTTTCCTATGTATTTAACTTCAATTAAATCCATTTATTTTCTGTATGAGCTTTTAAACTAGTAAGGTTTAAAATGCCCATATAAATTATTTGAACATACATACAACAAAATATTTTTTTCTCTCAAAACTTTATTTCAGAAATAATGGCATATATTACAATGGACCAAGTTGATTCATAAAACTTCATCTTATGTAACCCATCAATACATTCAGTCTGATCTGGATCTTTGTTTCTATCTGCCTCGTATAAAAAGCTTTCAGTATTCCAATCTTATATATTAGATTTTAAAATGCCCATATAAAATATTTTAGCATATTAACAACAAAAACATGAAATTATTTGGCATTTTAGAAAGGGATTTGAGTTTAATATATTCTAAAAGTAAATCATTTTCACATTATTTCTCTTATCAAAATGTTGCTGGGATTAAAATTAATGAATTGGCAAGGAAAATGGCAGGCAAGAAAGGAAATTTGTATCTTAATGACATTATTCTTATTCCTAAACTTGTAGAACTATATCAACACAT
This sequence comes from Montemys delectorum, assembly GCA_019843815.1. NCBI lineage: Eukaryota > Metazoa > Chordata > Mammalia > Rodentia > Muridae > Montemys > Montemys delectorum. The sequence continues at coordinate 6,883 of JADRCD010212027.1, read as the reverse complement.
GAATAATTTAGGCTTATTATCCACTTCATTATAAACAAGGCCACACATCACAGAGAGCTGTGAGGCCTTTAAGTAACATCATGTTGGATACAAGTTGAAGTAGTACATTAGTTCACATTGTATGACTTTAAACTATTAATTTCTGAAGTTTAGCTTGATCCTGGATTGAATACTATCAGGAAATGGAACATTTTATAATGAAATTCTTAGTAAATTTAGTAAATCTAAAGATAGATGATCATTACAACAACACTAAAGGCCTAACTGGTAAAAATTTAGAAATTATAATAATTAAGACAGGGTATGTTTTGGTGTGTGCATGTGTGTTTCAGAAATACAAGTGAAAGTTTTTAGCATATTATTTATTTTTATCATAGAAAAAGTTAGCTGACATTGATGTCAGATGTTGAAGGTTTATGAAATCGCTAGTGTCAAAAACAGCTGTACCAAAACTCATCCATCATCTCCAGAATAACTTCTCAAACTAAGTGTTTTCTAATATGAGGAGTCTGTCTTACATACACGGACCTGCTTTTCTCTTCCATACTTTAAAGAGTGAAACCATGCAAGAAACATAGGCTCACAAGTAAAACACTGTTTTGTTTGAAAAATTCAAAAGTCATTCCTTCATTTATACTATCAGGTTAATGCACCTGAACAAAGATGAATTATATTATATTGTTGTATACAGGCAATGTAACAATGGATTAAAATCTCAGATTAGTCTTGAAATTCATGAGTTAATAAGTGGGTGCACAAACGTGATCCTTTAAAGCATAAAGATTAAAATGGTTACGTTGAAAGTTGGTAGGGGCAAGGAATTAATTACTAAATTCTGTCTTCTATTGGTACTATGAATCTAGAAAGATTATGTAAAATGGCATATGCTATTGTACTGTGCATAAGATATTTTGAAATACTTTCACATTCTACTTTATATGCTACAGATAAGTAGAGAGGGTGAATTCCACCAACTATCATTGAATTAATGAATCTCTTTAATGAGAATCATAAGCAGCTGATATGTCAAAAAGAGGCAGAGATTTGTACCTTTCCTTCAAAGAAAGAAAGCTGCAATAATACTTCTCTGACAACAACACGTAGAAAAGTTTCCTCACGCTGTAAGTAGATTTACAAATATCCTAACGTGAAGATCCTGACCCAAAGAAGTTAGCCTGGATAATCCAGAAAAAGTTTTGAAACCCTTAAATACTGAAAGGCCCAAGAACTTTTCCTTTTTGTAGTCAGAGGGAAATTACAGAATGCAGCAAGGTGGAAGTTGTAACCCTGAATACAGGTGAGGAATGATAGAAACTTCCGGAAGAAGGGAAAAACAGATGAAAACACCAGTCCTTTGGGTGGTGGTTTGGATAAAAATAGTGCCCATAGGCTCATATAGTTGAATATTTAGTCACCAGAGAGTGGAATTAGGATTAAGAAATGTGGCCTTGCTGAAAGAAATGTGTCAGGAAGTGTGGCACTGGGCATGAACTTTTTGAGAATCCCAAAGCCCATGGGAGCCACACCTCTGTCTTTCTATCTCATTCTCTCTGCCTCTCTGTCTCTCATTCTCTCATTCTATCTCTGTCTTTTTCTGTGTCTCTGTCTCTATCTGTCTCTCTGTCTTTTAGTCTCTCTGCCTCTGTCTCTGTCTCTGTTCCTCTCTCTCTCTCTCTCTCAATCAGGATATAACTCACAACTACTTCTGTAGCAGTATGCTTGCCATGCCTGCTGCCATGGATTCTGCGGTGATGATAATGGACCAAATCTCTGTAATTGTAAGCATGCCTTCAATTACATGCTGTCTTTTATAAGAGTTGCCTTGGTGATGGTATCTCTTCAGGCTCTTCACAGCAATAGAACAATAAATAAGACACAATAAATAGTCCACCATAGTCCTAGGGACAAACTTATTTTAACCTAAAACCCAGTTAAATTTCTGACTTTCAAAACTATTATTCTAAGGCAATTAAATAATTTAGTTTTAGCTACTAAATTTACTTCAGCAACAACAGAATATAGTCATATTGTTTAAATAATACCAACATTTTACTAAGCCTCTGAATATAGCTGCCTGCTTTAGATGATACACTTGTTTGCTTACATTTAGTTATTCAGCTAAACTAAATAGTCATACATATAAAATCTCTTTTTTTTCATGAACAAGCTCTCAGAAAGAATAAATATCTGTAGATTTAAGAATGATTCAAATCATCAAGATTATGAAATGGAGTCTCACCATGCTGCATGTGGAAAAGTGATTACTAGAGAACTATGGTAGATAAAGATGGATAGGGAAAGGGAATTATAACAGAATGCATAATTAGTTTATAGGAATATACTCTAGATAAATGTTGCCCTGTAAAGAACTAGGGCTAATATTCATTCACCGTGTGCTTAAAAAGTTCAGACACATTTCTTTTTAAGTTCAATGATGCTCAAGATAAAAAGCAGAATTTGTAATTATCCCTACTTAAAATATATCTTAAAATCATAACTATAGCAACAGAAATCAGGATATTAAAACATGAAGACCGTGTGGGAAGCCTGGACTACCTAAACATGTTCAAGGCTATTTTGGTCTGAAAAATAAGACATTGTTTTAACAAATAAAGATAGAATTTACATGCAAATGTGGACTACCAGGTATTAATGCATGAATCTGGAAATCTTTAATCTAGAAAAGAAATTGTCTCATTAAAAGTATCCCAGGACAATATTATTTTCCCATACTATATCCTCACTTAATCACAATTAGTTACTACATCTCTAATTCTCCTTTGTGCTAAATAGGACATAGAAAATACAAATTAAGAAAAAACAGTAACTGAATAATGGATCTTCCAAATGCCAATTTTTAAATTTTGCTTTAAATCAAGTGCAAGGGATAATAAAAGCTCTTGGAATTTTTAATTTATGTGAATTTTAAGGGCCATTATTGTATATTATATATAATATTAAATATATAGTATTATATTATTATACTAGTATTACATAAACCTATATCAATATGTGAAGACTGAATGAAGACTCTTTTCAGTAGCAATTTTTTTTTCTTTTTGGTTTTTCAAGACAGAGTTTCTCTGTGTAACCCTGGCTGCCCTGGAACTCACTCTGTAGACTAGGCTGGCCTCGAACTCAGAAATGCACCTGCCTCTGCCTCTCAAGTGCTGGCATTAAAAGTGTGTGCCACCACCGCCTTGCCAGTAGCAAATTTCGTTAAGAACCTTTATACTCAATGATTATCAGAGATATTCACCATAAATATTTAGTATTATAAAGAGAATTTCATAGAATTGTGATAGTAATTATCACTTATCAATGTCTATAATAACATTAACAGTTTTTTAAAATTTTTCAGAAGTTTATGCATATCCTGCTGGTGAAGTTTATATATACCATTGGTGAAAATGGTATTTCAGCACACAGATAAACCTGTTTTTTAGCTTCAATCTCCTTGAAAAGATTTTCATATAAAATCTTGATTACAATGTCTGCAATTTTTAGAAGATTTTCTAAACCACTGATCCAAAATGTGATACAAAGAGATTTACATGAATATTTGGTTAAACCACCAAAAAACTCATCTATGAAACTGTTATATGCTCACATTCTGAAATCTGAGGTTTGTTTAATGTTCGGCACTTCAAATCTTTCCATAGATCATTACTCCCCTACTTCTGAAGATAATGGATACATGCATTGCCTTGTCTTTAAAAGTATGGAAATGAAATGAAAATGTTCATTTGTAAATCAGAGTTATTTTAGTCACTTTAGGTAGTATAAATGGTGCATATTTTCCAAGAGGATGTGGAATGGTGTGTGTGTCTGTGTGTCTTCCTTTCTCTCTGTTTGTGTGTGTGTTTGTATATACTGTTTTCTTACAGTTTAGATCATTTTAGTGTTAAATGAAAAATAAATTGATGTTTTAAAATTATTTTTTAAATAATTTCACACAAGAGTACTGAATTTACATTGTTTATATCCCTCCTTCAAAGCACTGTAATGCCTACTGGTACCACCACCCTAACTCCCTCTTACATTCATAATCTCTGTTCTTATTACAATTATTCACTTCTCTTTCTGACATTATATTTTTTCTCTGTCTCTCTGCACACACACACACACACACACACACACACACAAACATGCACACTCACACACACATAAATATAAACTGAGTGTGGTGTATAGATTGATTCTTAGGGCTGATCACTTAGATCTGGAAAACTTTTCAGGGGTCTAATTCCTAGAGAATACTGATTCATCTTCTCTCAGAAACCACTGGTTGAGTGTAATAACTCATCTCTGGGTTCTTCCTTGTATGATTTTCCTTATCTATGTTGGCATACCAGTCATATGTTCCATTATGCTGATATTCTTTAGGTAACAATATTTTGGTTGAAATTTCATGGGTACAGCTTCTTTGTCATATAAAAAGACACTGTCTCACAGTAGATATCCTTGTCCCTTGGCTTTTCATATCTGTCCCTCTCCCTCAAGGTTTACTAACCTTTGTCTGTAGGGTTTTTGTATTGCTTGGTGGTAGACACCACATCGTAGTTTATTCTCCAGGTATTGAAAAGTATTAACTTCCTTAATGATCTCTACTTAAAGAAAAAAAAAAAAGCTTCTTTGATGAGAAATGAGAACTATATTATCTGAGAAACACATATGTTTCTCTACTTTTTAGATCTTAGCAAACCAAAGAACCCAAGCTCAGTGTCAAAGAACTAGCTCCTATGGTAACTCAATGTACAATACTTGTTGAGAGACAGAAAAATAATTGGTAGTCATGTCAAGCTATAAATTATAAGAATTATGTCCAGTATGGCAATATGTCCAACAGCATGCAATAATGCTCTTATGTTGCTATAGCCAATAGTTGTCTAATTGGACTTCACTGAATGGGATGCCAAGTACTAGAAATGTAGCCAACTTTAATCCTAAAGAAGAACTTGTTCCTGCCACTTGCCCCAAATAGTATCATTTCAGAGTATATTAGGTTTTAAATATAAGTTATGATTAAAGTTATTTGTCTTGCTTTAATGTTTAGGCAATAAAAACTATCTTTCTTACATTTTTCAATAAATTAAATGAATACATAGATACTCAGTTATCTCTGAAGCCTCTCTTTACACTAAAAGCCATTAAATTATTCTGGTGTTATAATTTTTCTCCATGCCTGTAATCTCAACTTTCAGTAGGTAGTAGCAGGACATTTCCCATGAGTTTGACTAGGCTACTCTAAGCAATCTTATTTCAAAAATCTGCAACAAAACTGAAGATAAAATATAATTATTTAAATCCAGAATTACATTATTAGTATTAACATAATAGATGTTGCTTTTGAAAATATATATTTTGGAAATTATGATTGTATATTATAATATGAAAGTATTGTTGTCCACCTATTGGAGCCCAGCTGTGGTTCTCAGTCCTTCGTTTGTCCCATCTCGGGGTGTCCATAAGGCCACTGAGTACTGGGCTGGAAGGATGAATCAGAGTCAAAAACAGGAAGTCTCTACAGAATCTCAGACTTGTGGGGTGTAGGCCTTACCTCTGATACAATCTCAGCTTGAGTGTATACCTTTCCTCTGGGTGGGCTTGCAAGTATATATTTCATTTGGGGTGAACTAGAGCTATATATATAAACCGTGGAGAGTGGGAAGAGGTTCATAGGATAAAGTTCCAATGGCTGAGGCGGGAGGGAGCTCATTTGCGTGAAGAGGCATTCCAGGAAGCTGAACACTGGATTTTGCCAAGGACTGGGTGATATTTCCCTTGTAAATGTGGCTTGAGCTCCACTAATGAGAAGAGGAAGACTCACTAAGAAAAGAGCATCCTCCACTTTGCTCTGAGCTTATGAAAGCTGTCTGAACATAGTAGACTACAAACTCATTAGTGAGGTATAACTGGCATTCTATAGATACACAAATTTTTTATCATAAGCTCTTTAGTTAACATTTTTAAATTTTATTATTTTTATTTTGTGTGTATGAGAATTTTGTCTGCGTGTGTATATGTACAAAATACATGTGGAGGCCAGGAGAGGGTATCTGATCCCTTGAAATATAGTTAGAGGGAGCTCTAAGAAGGAATGTGATTTTTTTTATTATTAATCATTTTATATATTTACATTCAAATGATATCTGCCTTCCCATTTATCCTTCCACCAACCCCCCATCCCATCCTCTCTCCCCTTTTCCTCCATGAGGGTGTTCCTCCATCCATTCACCCACTGCTGCCTCACTCCTATACCATTCCCCTATACTGGAGCATTAAGCCTCCCTACCCTCCCAATGATGTCAGATAAAGTCATTCTCTGCTACAAATGTATCTGGAGTTCTGGCTCCCTCCATTTGTACTCTTTGGTTGGTGATTTAGTCCCTGGAAGCTCTGTATGGTGCAATTAGTTGATATTGTTCTTCTTATGGGGTTGCAATCCTCTTCAGTTGAAACAAATTTGGTTCCTCTAGAAGGGAGGCAAGTGTGATTAACTGCTGAGTCATCTCTCTAGTTCACAGCTAATTAACATTTAAATAAACTTTTTGCATATAGTGTAAATTTTTATAAAATTTATTGTATTTTTTTTTTAAAATTTTCCTGGGGCTTCATGTGAACATTTACTTTTGGAATCCAATAATCTGGCTAGTGTTATTTTTTCCTTTTAGAACTCAGCTAAATAGAAAACAAGAGTAAATTTCAAAATTGCATCAAAAGGACTAAATATTTCTCTTGTGCCTAATTATTTTTAATTGACTTATTGAATTAGGATAAGAATGCATACTGAAATACATAAATCCTCAACTAAATAATATGAGCTTGTCTTGACTTTATGTGGAGCTTTAGTAATTATAAATAAAAATACATTTTAATATTA
>JADRCD010212026.1:3938-19334 GCA_019843815.1 Montemys delectorum | reverse complement strand
TTCCTTCCTTCCTTCCTTCCTTCCTTCCTTCCTTCCTTCCTTCCTTCCTCCCTCCCTCCCTTCTTCCCTTCCTTCCTTCTTTCCTTCCTTCCTTATTTCCTTTTTCTTTCTTTTCTTTTTCATTTTTCTTTTTGGTAGAGTTAGCATTCAACTTACCAAGTAGGCTAAGTTGGCTGTCTGGTAGCCCTGGAGATCTGTCTGTCGCTGCCTCCTTGGGGCTGACATTACAAACACTCTCTACTATGCTCAGTTCTTTAGTTACCCTCTATCATGCAAGGTGAATGCTTTAGTGACTAAGCCATCCCTGGGCTGCCATTTGTATATCATAGAATCAAAGTCACTGTGCAGAAAGAGGAAGTTAGACCTGATTTTATTTTTTAGAAAACTTTCATATTTAATTTGGGATTTTAGAAAGTCAAAGATATATAATATTTTATATATTATATGATATATACTATATATTACAACATACAACACATTTTATATGTCATACAATATATCATATAACACTATTATAAAATTGTATGTAATAATTATGTAATCATATTTTACATATCATATTATATAAATTATAAATTATATAAATTATACATTGTACTTCATGTATATGAACATATAATATGATATGTTATATGATATATAATAAATGCAATGCACATATAATGGATATTTAGTATATAAATATATAGTATATATATTACAGATATATAATATATAATACATATAGTAACATATTACATGATATATAATATATAACACTATTATATAATTAGATATATGTAACTATATATGACATAATAATTATATGTATAATAAAATAAATTTAAAAATAAGTAATATAGATTTTCAGTTACAGTAGAAATCCAAGCATCCTTGGGAATAAAATGCAGGAAATGACAGAAAATTTTTGGAAACATTCTTGGAGTATTAGTGTGAGGCCAGAATTACTGTCCAGATCTTTTAAGGTACAGGAGTTGAATTTCTTTATAAGGGTTCATATCTGTCATGATCACCTCTGTCATCTCCAGCTTTGCAGATAAGAGTTGGTGTGTGTTCCACAGCCATGCTAAAGCTTCTCTTTGATGCAAGTTATGGGGAACTGAAATGAAGGAGGGATGCTCCCAGAGAACTGGAGTAGGAGAGGATTCTTTCACAGCTTTCTAGTAGCTAGAGGAAAGGAAATGCTCACCAAAACAGTTTGCCACATCAGCCCCTGTCACCATGACTAGCTGGTGCTACTACATGGCTCCTGTGACTAGTGGCTATGGGGTGGAGAAGTCCAGGCTTGGGCAAGGAGATTCTTGGATTTTAAATTCATTTTCTGAGTTTAATTTATGTCTTCTTCAGGCTCTTTTCCTCCTAGTGCTGTTGCTGCTTTTCTAGTTGTTCAGCTGATAGTCCCTGTTTAAGAGGAGGAGACACGGTTGTACTCTGTGGCTTACAGCAGTCTCCAATCAAGAGGCAGTCTGTTCTCCATCTAAATATGTTCTGCATTTTCCATGTTAGGCTGAAATAGAGAGCAGAGCCCAGTAAGTTTCTATACTGTGGGATTGTTTATCCCAAACACTTGTAGTGGGAAGACAAAGAAAGAGGCTAGATACATTTGCCCCTTGTGTTAAGATATCCTCTCTAGCCCTTCTTTATAAGGCAGGGGTGTCAGCACTGATGGGAACAAAGCAGTGTTTAGTGTCTTAGAGACCAAGAGATGGAGTCCATAGGAAGAGTAACTGGAAAGGAACCCCTTCTTTTTGTTCTGGCTGTACAGTCAGATTCTTTGGCATGGTGTGTCTGGCTGGTGGAGAAAGATCCTGGTCACTATCATGGGCACTGAAACTATTCCTGGTCTCACATCTTTTGAAAGAATGTTTGTCTTCTAGTAGGGAAGTAAGCATCCACTGCTGGAAGTGTCTATCCTCTATGAAACCAAGCCTAGATGAGGCTAGATAGATGTGTGTGTGTGTGTGTGTGTATGTGTGTGTGTGTGTGTATATGTGTGTGGGTGGGTGGGGCGTGTGTGTGGGTATGTACATGGAGGGCGTGTGTGACCATGCATGTATGTGTGCGTGTCTATGCATGTTGGGTGCGTGCCTGTGTGTGTTGGTGTCAGCTCCTTACTATGTGGCTTCATCTCCACTGATACCAGAACTAAGTAAGTCATAATGAAAGTGCATTGAAAGTATTAAAACCAGGAAAGAAAACAGAAAGTTAACAACAATAACAGTTGTAAAAACAACAGCTACTCCTGGGGCGTGAGTTCTCTTTCCTTACTGCTTCTCAGTCAACTAAGTAGCATTCATCCACTTGTTCATTCATGTGCTTACCCACTCACCTCTTGCTGTCTGTCTGTCTCCGTCTGTCCTCCTTCCCTCCTCTCTCTCCTCCCTTTCCCCTCCCTCTTGAAGTCCTTGTTTTCCAACTGTCCCTTTGTACCTTTGATTTAAATGTTCTGGGACTGGTGATGATCTCTTGGCAGGAAGCTGGCAACTCCCAAAGCTGCCACAACCTTTCCTTCATTCCTTTCTTCTCCTTCCTATCTGTTTACCTTTGGCTTGAGCAACTCAGTTGGTATTTCTCTTTGAACTGTGAAAATTCAGTATTTGCCACAAGCAAGCAGGAGGGCAGAAAGTGAGGTTACAAATATGTCTGTGTCTCTATTTCTCAGGACCAAGGGACAGTGTGGCCATTCATTAAATATTCTCCATGCTAGGAACCTCTGATCGTCCTGCCTGACCAGAGGAAGAGGTGACACCATAATCCAGAATACAGAAAAGTTCCAAGTTTCCCTAATTTGATTTGGCAGAGAATGACAGTAAAATCCCATGAATTCAACCCAATTAGGAAAGAGGCCAGCTTGGATTAGCGAAGCTCAAATTATATTTTATGGAAAATTGATTTTGCAGCCTCCAAATTTATACGGTCATTTGAGTTAGATATCAAAGTCTACAATAGGAAATTTGTAGGGCAGTTTTAATGACTGGGTAAAAATATTTGGCATTGTGTCACACAGTTTGACAGAAATGGTTATTTCCAAAGTGATTAGGACATTTTGCAATTCTTATAATCCTCAGCTGTCTCTGTCAGTCCTTTGTATGTTGTATAAAGAACAAGACTTTTCTTGACATAGCAAAATAAGTGCCTGCTAAAATCATGACCAATTTCTAGTCTGCCAGATATGAATGAACAGGATTGGCTTGTGTGATATTTTCTCGTAGCAGATTTATTGTCTTTATTATGTACTGCTAAAGATCATACAGATGGCAATCATTTTCTAAAATGTATTTATTTCTTGGAGTGTCCTTATATTAAATGATATATTTCTTTTGATGCAGGTGATAATTTTGTGATAGAAATCAATTTAATGGAGACCAGTCCATCCCTTGCCCTTCCAGTTTGGGTTTTTAAACAGATGATCTTGTATCTGCGACTTCCTCTTTTTTTCCTGCACTGAAATGGTCTGTAAAGAAGTGCTAACACATTACAGATGAGTGGTGTTTGCTTGTCTTAAGGCAAACTCCCTGCTCTAGCTAGGTTGGGAGCATTGGGAGGAACATTGCCCCCTTTCTCATGGGAAGGTAGGTGTGATGACTTAGAAGTTTCCAAATCCTAGTCAGTAGATCACCTGTGTCAGAATCATCCAAGTTCTTAAGTTTTGCTCCTCTAGTTAGTTGATTAACTCAGTGGGGTTTAGTGGCTTTTAGCCTAGAAGAGACCATTTTTAACCGCTTAGCAGGTTGCTTTTCTGATGGTGACCCAATGGGCAAAGAACTTGACTCAGGAATCTTTATAAGCTTAGTGGCCACGTGTTGGCTGGTGTAAATATTGCTGCCATGAACTTGGGAGTGTGGCAATCTTTATGAGATACTGATTTCATTTTCTTTGGATATAAAATTAGATAGGTAAGTTTTGGAAGCAATATAAGTAACCCTTGATAGGTGATGGCTAAGAAATTGTGCTTTATGTATACAAGGGGAGGTACTGCATAGCCTTCAAAAAAAGAAAGGTAGCCTTTCATTTGTGACAACATGGAAGAGTCTGGAGGATATTATGTTAGACCAAATAAGCCAGGCGCAGGGAATCCTATGACTTCACTTATACTTAAGACTCTAAAATAGTTAAGCATTTAGAGCCAAAGAGCAAAAGGATGAGATATGCAGGGTTAGTGGGGTGGGAGATGTAGAGATGTTGGCCAGAGTGCACAGTTTCAGATCTAGGATCAGTATGTTCCAGAGAGCTAATATATGACCCAGAGGATGTGGTTCTCATGTTTTAGAAGGGTTTGACATTTACTCTGAGGTTAGATACTAAGCAAAATGACCACTTATACAAAAATGACCATTGTATAAAAAGCAGATACTGGCTTGGTTGTGACAGTCCATTCATTATGTATATATGTGTTAAATATCTTTTAATTTTATGTATGATTCATGTACACACAAAAATATAGAGACACACAGAAACACATACACATTTTTTTAATTTAAAAATGAAAACAAACAAACAAACCAGGCTTAGGATATGACTCTGTTGGTAGAGTGCTCCCCATGCAAACACAAGACCTGATTTTGCATCACCAGCATCCATACAAAAAGTTGAGAATGGCACTGCATACCTGTAATCCCAGTTCGGGGGAGACTGGAGCATTTGTTGGCTAGCCACTCTCAAAAATTAGAAGCTCTAGGTTCAGAGAAAGATCGTGTCTTAAAAAATAATGCAGAGAAGTGATTGAGGAAAACACCTGACGTCAACCTCTGGCCTTCACATTCATGTACGTACACATACATGCACACTTGCACACATACAGAGGAAAAAAGGATCTAGTAGTAGAACAAGGACCCTCAGTATGGTGATAAGGTATCCGTATTGTAAAAGTTGTAATCCCAGCTCTCTGACCCTGTGTGAGTCTGTGGCTCTCAGTACTTATGGTGATGTACAGCTACTCCCATTGGTCAGTTCCAGCTCTATCAGTTCTACAGATAGACAATATTTTAAAATAAATATGTTCTTGAGTTTCTTGTGGTTTGTGTGTTGTTCTTCCTGTATTCTGAACTTCTGGGCTAACAACCACTTATCAGAGAGTGCATACCATGTGTGTTCTTTTGTGATTGGGTTACCTCACTCAGGATGATATTGTCCAGGTCCATCCATTTCCCTAAGAATCTCAGAAATTCATTGTTTTTAATAGCTGAGTAGTACTCCATTGCGTAGCTCTGGTAGAACTATGTCCAATTTCTGGAGGAACCACCAAACTGATTTCCAGAGTGGTTGTACCAGCTTGCAAGACCAAAATGTGAACATTTCATTCCTTTTTAAAAGGGAGAACAAAATACCCACGGAAGGAGTTACAGAGACTAACTATGGAGCAGAGACTGAAGGAAGGACAAGCCAGCCTGATATAGCTGTCTCCTGAGAGGCTCTGATAGTACCTGACTAATACAGAAGTAAAGGCTCACAGTCATCCATTGAACTGAGTACAGGGTCCCCGATAAAGGAGTTAGAGTGAGGACCAAAGGAGCTGAAGGGTTTGCAGCCCCTTAGGACGAACAACAATATGAACTAACTAGTACCCTCAGAGCTCCCAGGGACTCAACCACCAACCAAGGACTATACATAGTGGGACTGATTGTTTTGGCAGCATGTGTATAGTAGAGGATTGCAAAGTCAATCATCAATGGGAGGAGAGGCCCTTGGTCCTGTGAAGGTTCTGTGCCCCAGTGCAGGGAAATGCCAGGGCCAATAAGTGGGGGAGGGTGGGGTGGCAAGCAAGGGGAGGGGGGAGGCAACAGGGGTTTGTTCTTGTTGTTTTTTTTTGTTTGTTTTGTTTTGTTTTTGAGGGGAAACTGGGAAAGGAGAAATCATATGGCATGTAAATAAAGAAAATATCTAATAAGAAAAAACCAAAATAAAATAAAATAAATATATTCTTTCTACCCACAAATGTACTTCATTACTACATATGCAGACACAGACATACAGGATACATGTCAGTCACAACACACATATGCACACACATCTCTGACACTGTATTTCAACTATAAATCCTCCAGGTATCTATGTAAGTGATGTAATCTAATGGCAGATAGAAAGGGCTTGGAGAGTCTGGATTTATGGATGATAAAACAGTGATGAAGAACTTCCTGGCCCAGCTTTGCCTGACAGAGGTAGAATCAAGTTGTCTGTCTGTTTGTTTGTCTATCTGTCTATCCACCCATCCATCTATCCATCCACCCACCCACCCATCCACCCACCTATCAACCTCTCTGTATCTGTCATTGTTTGAGAATTTCATAAAGTAATGTTTTGATAAAATCTACTCTCCTGTTTCCTCCCTTCCTATTTCTCCTATATGCCCCTACCATTTTCTTCCCCCAACTTCATGAGCTCTGCTTTTAAATCCACTGAAGCTGGGACCACATCCCTGAAAAGAACCCAGGCTTCTTCCCTCATCAGCCATCAAGTGCCCATAGCCTCTCAGGTACAGGTGGGAGTTCATGAGCATCTACCCCTCCCATGCTGCTCTTTGGGCTGGCCTGACCTTGTGCAGTTGTAGCCACTGTGAATTTCTGTGTACAGCAGCCCTATCATATCCAGCAAGTAACATTTTGTTGCAGTTGTCCTCTGCCTTCAGCTCTTAAAACCTCTCCTCTGTGATGATCCCTGAGGCTTTTCAGGGAGCGGAGGTGATGATACACATGTCCCATTCAGAGCTGGGTACTCTACATGTTTCTTATTCTCTGCATGTTGACCCTTTGTAGGTCTCTGTATTCATTGATGTCTACCACAAAAACAAAACAAAATACAACCAAAACCAAAACCACCCCCCCAAAAACCAAAGAAAACCAACAACAAACAATACAAAACAAAAAACCAAAAAGCCCCTTTGGTGAGAGTTGAAGGATGCACTACTCTGTAAGGAAAAGCTCAGAATTTAGAAGCCAGTTCCTTATTACAGGATCAACTTTATTAGTCTTGACTCTTGAATGTCTTTCTAATGAGCAGTTATAGTGACACTATATAAATGGTTGAATGTAAATAATTAAGAATCATTTCTTCTTTCTGCTTGAATACTTCGCAGCTCCAACTCATGTTTATGTTGTGAGTTTAAATACCAAAATCCTTTTTTGAGGGCGGTGGTTCAGTTTAGCTTAAATTTTACCACAATTTTCCAAATCATAAGTGTCCTGAACTTTTCTTCTTTCTGAATTGGCTGTGGGGAGGTAGAGACTTAAGGTGTGTGAAGCACTGAGCTGTCCTGGATAGGAAGTGGGTTACAATGGGTTCACAGGCTTGGGGAAGAGAAAGGCTGAGGTTGCTCGGCTGGCATCAACTGGGCTCCCAGACAACAAACCCAGGGCATGGGGGAGAGGACCCTTGGGAAGAAGACCCTTACTATCTTTTAGAGGCAAAGATGGGCACAGAAAGGGTGAATTGAGCAAGTTGTTCATCCTTGGATGTCTATGACTCACATAGCACGGTCCACTCTTAGCTGCTGGACCAGAACCTGAGAGTGTAGAAGGCCCACTTGGAAGCAGAGTCCCTACCACAGAGGCCATGGTTGTATGTAGCTGGTAGTGATTGACTTTGGTTTCTTTCATTCCTTATTTACTGTAGTAATATCTAACAGTCTAAAGCCTACCATTTTAGCTTTTTTTAAGCCTTTAGTTCTGTGGCATTAAATTTTTCACACTGATGTGTTACTAGCACCTTTGTCTCTCTAGAACTTTCTTTTCTTTCCAAGTGGACTTTCTGTACTACCAAACACTGACATTCCCCATTCCTCTAGGACTGGGCAAGCTCCCTTCCCCTCTTTGTACGTGTGGATTTGCCTACTCCAGCTGTATCCTGGGAATGGAAGCCTATACTGTCTGTCACTCTTTATGGTATCAGCTTACTTTGGCAAGCTTACTCTTCAGGAGGCTTATTATCATCACACAGCTCCTACAGAGATTCTAGTAAGGGCAACAAGAGCATCTCCCTTTCTCTGTGTAAATGCAAGCCTTACCAGCCTTGAGTCTGAGGATGAGTCTAGCTGAAATGCCACTAGATAGTAAAGAACCTGAACCACTTTATACGTGGGTCCCGTGAGGCCTCAAGGGGGAATTTTCTGCTGCCCTAGAGCTCCTGGTGGCTGTCCACCACATTTGTGTTCGTTTTGTCCTCTTTGGCAATTCCATAATTCCTGCTAGAATCTGAGGTTCAAGTTGGTAGCTTCTCAGAATGGACTTCCCAGGTATGGGAGATTTTCAGAGGCTATCAGAGAATCCCCCCCAGAGCATCCTTCCTCCAAAGCCATTTGGTGGGAGTTAAGTACAAATGGCTGTGCCTGCTGTATTTCCTGTGGAGAGACTCACACTAAAATAAAGGTAAAAATGTGTAGAAAAATGGATGTTTTACTAATGCAATGCCTTTGAGAACTCGTTGAAATATTTAGCAAACTGAAAATACAGCTGGCTGAATGTGCTCCGAACCATGCTGGGCCCTTTCACCCAGCTCTTTAATAAGGCAGGGGCTGAATTGAAAGCAATCTAGGCAATAATGAATATTCTTGTAAATCTCTCTAGTTGAAAAAAACCTCTAAAAATATGGCCAAGGTCCAAGTGGTACCTATTTCCTCTTAATTCTACTATAATACATGAGTGATCTTTTATAAGACATTAAACTTTAATTGATGCCATTTTACTAAGCAGCTTTTAAAAGCAGCGATGGCAGTAATTGAACTGATTAAGGTGACTTCTAATTGTTTATTATGTATGATGTGAAAGAGTTTTTTCCTCTAGCACGTTGATTATTTTTGTTCTGCTTTTCAAAGATCTTACTTACCTAGCATTGTGTATGTGTCTCTCTCTCTCTTTTGGGTATAGAGAGCTAATCACATGGGTGAGAATGGATAAGAATGGATTTTTTTTTAACTTTTTATCTTCTCACTGCAAAGTTATTCTAGAAAAATATTGATGTAGAACATGGAAAAAGACCTGTGTAAAATGCAGGAATGTCAGACGGCACAGAGCTGGGGAAAATTATCCAGGGGAGGCAATTTTCAGAGTAATAACTTTGGTGGAGCCTTGTCCAGCCTTTCAGCTTTGCTTTGGCTCTGTGTTGCTTTCTGGGTCTCTGAGCGTCCATTCCCCAAGCGTATGTTCTCCAGACTTCCCCCCTTTAGTTACCCTTCCTCGTGACATTCCTGGGCCAGGCTGTCTGCATTCGGAACAAGGCATGGCATGTAACACAGTGGGGAAAACCAGATTCGGAGAGCTGGCCAAGTCCTTTTGCTGTGGCAGTACTCTGTGGCTTAGGCTTACCCAGCTGGAGAGCACTGCCTAGTTTCCTGCCTACCCTCTTCTATGGTCCCCTGCAGTCCCTCCCCAGAGCTCCATCATTAGCTCTGCTGCCTTTAGAGTTTTAAAAAGTTGGATGCTTCTCTGTTATAAAAATAACACACATATCAGACTTGCAGATGGCCACTAGCCAGGAAGGGAGGCATTTGGGGGTATGTGGAGTGGGGCAGGGGTGGGAGTCAGATGATGCGTTGGGCATGCAGCTTTTTATTTTCTGACTGGCATCCTGTGAAGGAGTGGGTTTCAGAGAATAATGTTGTATAGCAGACTGGTTGAATCTAAAATATTTATGGATTGAACTATCTAACGCTCTCTCCCCTCATCTGTCCATCACCTTCTCTTCTTTCATCCCTACCCTTGGGGCAGCTGTCCCATTTTCTGGGTGAAGAAAAAACGTGAGAGGCTTCCTCTGTGTCTTGAGTGTGATTGCTGAGGCTATGGTGTTTGCAGAGCTCTTCAGTTCTCCCCTTGTTTTTCATAAAAACAAGATTTCTTATGCAAAATGGGTCACTCAAAGGCTCCAAACAATTTCTCCCTTGCAGCCGCTGGTGCCTCATACAGGGGTGATGTTAGCAAGCCACTGACATATGGATGTGATCTCTGTTACTTTGACCAGATTTGGTTTCCTCAGAGTGCGTGAGAAGGGAAGATAAATTTTGTCCTAGGAATACTATAGCGACTCATAAATAAATGGTTACCCTTTGGTGCTTGCAGTTTTCATTAAAGCCGCCTGAGCTTTGTTATTGACACCATAGGTTGCCTATTCAGGGAAATGCAGTAAAATTTATCAGTGTGCTTTCCACACCTAATAAATCATCCAAACAGGGAACCATATGGCAGATAAGACCTTGAAAATGTGGCTTCAGCATGTGAGGAGTCAAGTCGTTGAAATCTTGAATGATTACAACCTGCACATTTTCCCCAGAATATCTTAGAGTTATTTTACATGTTATTTTCCTTGTTCACCCCATCACCTCTTTGTCTCTCTTCCTCTCTTCCTCCTCTCCCTCTTTGTCTTCCTCTCTCTCCCTCTCTCTTCCTCTCTCTCTCTCTCTTCCTCCTTTCTCTCCCTCCCTTACCTTCTTCTAGCAGTGCCCTTTCTCAGGCCTTTCCGTCTCATTCTTTGTCTTTTGGGTGGGGGTCTAGTTGTGATTTCAGCTTTAAAATCATCGTCCAGAGCAGATAAGACATTTTTATAATGCCTGGCTGGTAGGATGAAGAGGGGCAGGAGGAGCAGAGACTGATGGGAAGGGATGATGTATGTGGCGGCTGTGTCCCCGCTCTCCTCCAGCCCATTGTCATTAATCATGGCCATTAGTTTTTTTTTCAGAGCTGCCTTGTCTGCACAGTGCCTCAGAAAAGCCATTGTTTTTCCATGCCATAGCCGAGGGGGGAAAGGGAAGAAAGATTCCCCCCAGAATATTTTTTTCTCTTCCTTCATTCTGCTTTCTAGAATCTGCCCCTTCTTCTGTCTGGCCCATAGCCCCCTCCCCTGGTTAGCTTCCGTTTTTTTCTTCTTCTGAGTGGTTGAGGGAGCTGAACCTTGCCTCTTTGGTCCTGTGGTATGGATTTTCCTGACAACACAGCACAGAGACACAACTGTGAGGGAGTCGCTGAATGAGGGCTGTATTCCTAATACTGCTTAGCATACAAGGAGGTGCTGTGGATATTTGTGTCATTTTCCTGGTCTTTCTCTTCAAGAACCACAAACTTAGAGTAAACCTAGGATGTCAGCAAGATAGGAGGAAGTGTCCCTGGTAGTGTGAGTATTCTTGGCAGTGGAAGGAGAACAGCCTGATGGTCTGTTAAGTACCTAAGCAGCCTTGACACCATCTTGGGGGCTCCCCCCCACCACTGCTGTGTTGAGCTCAGGATCTGCTAGCCAGCCAGATCCCAGGAATGAGAATGCTGGTTGTTGATAAAGAGTGATCCTGTCTTTTCCTTCTCCCCCACCAATTAAAGACTTAGGCTCCAAGGAAGAGATCCCAGAGACCTTGATGGCTCCTTTGCTTTCAATGCCATTCTATGACCAAGTAATACCCATGAGATTGGACTGCCAAAGACACTAAGGTCATAAGAAATACACACCATGCTATGTAAGACTCAGGAGCCAACTTCAATGAGATACGATTGCCCAAGACACTAAGGTCATAAGAAACACGGACCATGCTATGTAAAGTTCAGAAGCCAACTGCAAGTACAGAGCATATAAATTATGGCATCATTTTGTGAAATTTCATATGAAAACATAAAATTGTTGCTGAAAGGTGAAGAATAAGAATTAACAAAAAAGCCTATGACAGCTTTATTTGAAAAGAAAAAAATACTCTGTCTTCACACAGAAGCACAGTTGTTGGAATGGGGGGGGGGTGTTCCTAAATATTGTACAGTACCTATAACTTATTTTAGTGACCAGGCATGGTAATGTATGCCTAGAACTTTGAAGACCGAGGCAGGAAAATTAGGAATTCAAACTTATCCTCAGTTGCATAAGGATGTGAGGCCAGGCTGGACTATATGAGATCTTGTCTCAGTCCCCACTCCCCACAAGAAGAGAAAGCATACGTGATTTTCTACTCAAGTATTAACTGAATATTTATGATACAGAAAACAATATGAATGGTCAAATACCCTAAAGGCTCTAGAGATGAGAGACATTGATTTTCTTTTTAGGAACCATCTAACATAAGTCAAATTACTGTTTCTCTTAGAACTGCAATTTTTCCTTCTCCTAAATGAGATAGTTGGTTCTAGGCCCTGTTTCCCAAAAATTCTGGTTTACATGTGGTAAAGGAAACATGGCTTTAGGTGGTAACACAGACTGGTCTTTTACAATTTTAGTAACTGTGTTTATATTTACAGTTGGCTGGGATTCGTTCAGAAACACTGGCTATCCGTTTATGGCCATCTTACAAATTTCATACTTTAATTTCCATGTTAACAGGAAAAGTGAGTCAAGGAAAGGAAAATATCAGTTGCACAATAGTGTAGCCATTGCAGAGATTCAGCAAAAATCATGGTATGGTACCCAGATGAGCAAAGGTTGTTAATTTCCAGACCACATGTGCAAGGTTCTGAGCTAAAGGGAGGAAGACATTATGCTTCAGCTATATGTAAGTTTCCCACTGGAATTATAGGCATATGCAGAATCATCTTCCTTACCATTATCATGGTTAAACATTTTTGGATTCACTGAGCAAAATTAATTTTCACATACATGTATTTGAGAGACCCCGATCTCTACTTTCCTGAAATCTTTGTGAAATAATTTGTGCTTATATTTATACATGTGCTAAATGTATAGTCTGATACTAGTCACAAGGTTTCCACAGATATCTCTCATTTGGTTAATTTGTTGGGGTAGTGTGTACCCCAACACATTTTTTTTTGCAGAGTATCTGAAATTTCTGTGTCCCTCTTTGGAATTTCAACAAATTCTAATTTGGAAAAATGTCAGAGTCCCCTCAAGAACATTCTAGGAATATACCTAACCATACCCTCTTGAGACTGTGTGACAACCAGCCTGGGATGACTTCAGTGTTTGGGACCTACAGAGCTAAAGACCAAGGCTTTGTCTCTACATGAGAGAGCTCTTTTGGAAGAGACACACCTTGGCTTCAGCAATACCCATGGCCTTCACATTGAGTTACTTGTGGATGCCCGCACTGATTCATGGAAGCAAGTTTTGTCCCTTCAGCTTGGCCCTCACTGCTTTCCACTTTCTTTTCTTTCTGGACTTCTCCCCCTTCTACTCATCTGCCTACTCTGTAACAAACTAGATCAGTTGTATCATGTTGCAGCCATATCTTGGGGTTGTTCATTTTCCATGACCCTGTCCCATCTCTCCCAATTGCCATATGAATTCTTTTCTCTCTTGGTCACACAGAGTTATTGGGGTCAGGCATCATTTGCATTCCCTTCATAAAGTCTCACACCATTGTCTGCTAGTCCATGGTCAGAACCTCTGGCTCTGTGGGACAGAGTAGGCTGTAGAAGGCCTGGTACTATGACTTGGGGCAAATCAGCCTCATAGCCTGAAGCTGCACAGGAACATTGAGAATAAGCAACTTTTCCTCTTCTGGGAAGTCCAATGGGATGATGAATGGAGAGGAGCTTTGTAAATAGCAACCCACTGTACTCATCTAAGGGCTATGCTTGGGGAATTAATCATGGACTGACTCATGGCTGCTCTTGCATTGCTGTCTTATAATGTAATTCACCTGCTGTATTGTTGTTTAACATTTCCCGCATCTGTCCTGACTCTGAAGTTGCCACTTTCTTCCCTTTGTAACTAATTACCAACTTATGAAGATGCTTGTCATTGCAAAGTAACACTGTAAAAAAGACCAAAACATTGGTTTACAGGACCTACTCCTCTTCCCCCTCCTCCTTATGTTAAGTGCCCATCTTTATGCTGCCACCATAGCCAGATCTCATTGATCTTCTTATATGGAATACTAGTTCTTAGGATCCACTGGATACTCTGAGGAAGAGGGTGCCTACTGGTATTAGGAAAACTTTCCCACTAGTGCCCATAGTTTGTACAAATAGCTTTGCTGGGTTTGCAGTATATACTGCTGGTTTCAATCAAGGTCAACAGTTGTAGTTCATTGATGAATTAAAGGTTGCAGCTCAGGGTTGTGGGGTGAATGAGCAGAGCATCTAATATCTTTCTCTTCTTGAATGGGGATGGAAAGAAATATAATCTTGTGTTTCTTTCGCATCCTTTATTTCTAGCTCATTTTCTGTGACTTTCTTTTCTTTAAATTAATAGTTGTGTCTTCTGAAAGAGACCCTGTATCTCGGCTTGCTATCACACTTTCTTTGAGGTGCAAGAAGGGGAGGGGCATCATTAACTTGAAGGCTAGGAAGCGTATGGTTCATAGTTGGCCTCTATAAACCTGGCAGCCAGAGGACCCTGCTCACATGCTCAGCTGGAGCCTTGCTATCTTTATCTGTAACCAAAGTAGCCCAGCTTAAGAGCCAATGCAGTGAATGATGTTTTCATGGTTTTTTCTTTTCCTCTGTTTCTTCAGTCTTGTTTTTCTGTAATGTCACTAGCCTACTCTCGCATATTATATCCTGTGCTTATTTTGGGTGCAAACCCTAGTCCAATTGCAATGTGAGATCCAGAGCTGGCACAGTCAGAGCAGGCTCTGCAGAGGGCTTAGTGTGTAAAGGCTGAGTGTGCCTCTGGTCTCTTCCCGGGAATGAGAGTTGCCACATTCACAGATGTTGCTTAGTCATGTCTTCACCAGGCAGACTGGTCATCTTTCAACTCTACCCAGACCTGATTAATCATGTTAGAGAAGGAAAATTCCCCATGAGACAGAGCTATCACAGGGCAAAGGATATGAAACTCAAGACCACACCTACAAACATTTCCCTCATGATTCTTAGTTTGGGCAGGATGCTGCACCTAGAACCATGCTACTTTGGATGACCTAAGCTGTGTAAGTGGGCTGAAACCTTTGCTTATTGTTCTGCTGTGGGGTGGAGCATGGCCTCTTTTGTGCCTCTGAGTATGATCCTGGTTGTGCAGAAGTGGCTCTTGATTTTCAGGTCCTGCCACCTCACTTTTGTAGCCTTTGGTTTTGTTCATTTTGAATGAGCTTCTCTCTTCTCCAATATTCAGATTTTGAATAGATTTTTTTTTTTTTTTTTTAAGATTTTTTTTTTTAGATTTAGTCAAAAAGCCCATCTCTTCTGCAAACCCTCCTCTTACTGTCCAATCTTTGTAACTGTGAGTTACTCAGGTAGTAATTGCTGGATGAGTATCTCATTTAGCAATTAATCCTTAGGATGTTAGCCTCTCTGCTATTGTTTTGAAGAACAACACTGTACTCTCTTGTTTATACACAGCTGCCATTTTCTACTTCTTTCTTTATGGTCAGCAATGTGCTCGCACTGAAAAAATACTTGCAGGCACTTCTCTTGGTTGCTAGGTTGCTTGGTAAGGTGTTCTCCAATCATTGGTCTTCCAGCCAGACATTATTTCCTTTGCATTCCTGGACAAGCAGTTCTGCCTACTGTTGGACAGTATGTACCTTAGTAGCCACTGGGT
>JADRCD010212025.1:0-15228 GCA_019843815.1 Montemys delectorum | reverse complement strand
GGGGGGGGGGGGGGGGGGGTTAAGGAAAAGAAGCCAGAATGTGAAGATTCAGTAAATTCTAAAGTTATTCATGTTATAAACAGAAGACAAAAATAGAGACAAAGAAGAGGAAGAAGAGGAGGAGAAGGAAGAAAAAAGATAGAAAAACAAAAATAGAGAAGGAAAGAAATGAAAGAGGGAGAAAAAAGAAAAGGTAAATGGATTTCTGATGAAAGTAATGTTGTGTGGCTTTTGTATTGGATACAAATATTTGGTCTATGTGAAGAGAGGTTTTGACCCTGTAAACTCCAAAGGAATAAAATGGACACAACGACTGAAAGCGACCAGACACTTTGGATAGACAGGGCAAAGGTGCTCGGCTCTGTATAGCCACGACTTTTTATGGGAAAGGAAGTGCTCCCAACAGTTGTTCTAAGATCCTGTCATTGTCTGAATCATCTCCATCAGTTGTTGTTAGAAGGAGACCTCCCCCACAGCCTGCAGCTGTGACACAGATGGCCAGACTACAGAGGTAACAGGATAGTGCTGAGTCTGCATGGGGGCGGGGCTTGCAGAAAAATGCTTTCAAAGAACTGTGTCCCCATTCTGTTTCTTCCCAGGAGATGCTATTCAGAGATAGGTCTTTGGGGATATTTTCAGTTTAGATGCAATCAGGAGAGAGGTGCTCTCATGTTTACAAGGAGAAATAAGTGAGCTTTCCCTCTTCCTCCTCTCCTCTTCCTTTTTTTTTTTTTTTAAATCATTGCTTCACCTTCCTAGACCCTCCCCCTTCTCTCCCTCTGGCTCCCCAGTAAAACAGCCATCTACAGTCTAGGAAGGCGGCCCTCACCAGAACCCCACTCTCTGACTTGAATATTTAACCTCTAGCATTTGGGAATGGTTACTTCTGTTGCTTGAGTCGCCTACACTACTATATTTTGCTTTCTGTAACCCAGCTGCCATTGTCTCATCACAGATAGACCACAGGATTTTGCAGCTGGCAAACCTTATGAGTCTAATTGGTCAAGTGTTTGCTCATAGAAGCACTTGGGATATTTTTATAGAATTAATCAAGAAAATTTAAAGACCAAAGGATTATTAAAAGTATCTATAGCTTATTGAATCATTTTTGTACATTATTATGTATTATTATTATAAGTAAGTAATTCATTGTTATTAATAATTATGGGGCTAAATAAGCCCATTGGATGTAAATAAAAATCTCAGTCAAGTATAATTTGAATGCTTTAATAACAAATTAATGTTTTGGAGGTTTTTCCAATTTACTGGCAGCATTAGGAATCAATGCATGCCTTATTTAAATATTAATTTTATCCTTAACTCTAGTATTTAGTTTCTGAAGTCACCAACTACAGTTTGATTCTAACTGGTTAGAGGGTTTGATTTCTCTTTAGATGATATTTGACAATAAAGATTATTTTTTTGGTACACTCTGCCCACCCCACCTGATAATACATTAAAAGAAAGATAAATGTGGGAATAATTAAGCTAAAAAGGGCTAAATTACATTTGATCTCACAGAGCAGTGGTAACAAAAGAAGCAGGAAGCAAGTTGAAATGTGTGGTCACTGATCCTCTACAACAAAAAGGATCAACTTCAGCCTGAAGGGAGTGACTGTGGAGAACATTCCCAATGGGCTTTTCCAAGAAAGCAATATTCAAATTAAACACAGAAATTTGTAAGAATGATGAGTTAATTTCCTGAGTTACTCCCGATTTTGATATCCTTCAACTACCAACACCTTATTTGTGCCTTCTATCTTTGCATTTGCTACTTTATTTTGCTAGCCATTTTGTTTTTATTTTTCCTGTAGCCAGTTCAATTGTTTGGGTAAGAAACACTACCTCCCCAAACCCCAGCACCGGCTGATTATCCCAATACCCTCAGTACTAGATCAAATAGGCTGAGTTTTGGCATTTCCTGCTTTGCCATACCACTCATATTTGTTTTCATTAATACAATTCAAAATACATGTGTCGCAATGCTCCTTGCATTGTTTAAATTTCCTGTTAATGTGCTGTTCTTCTGATTAGATTGGGAGAGCACTGTGAGTAGAGATTCATCAAAGTCCTGCTTGCACATAAATGGTTATTTTTTCCAGCATTAATGTGTGTGAATGAAAACTGCTATCATCATATCTTTGACTACATCTATGACATCATGTCTACTTGACTTGGTACAGGAGGCAGGACGAGGAAAAATATAGAAAGTTGCAAAAATGTAAACAAACTCATTGTTGGGATAATTTAGTTCCAGGAAAAAAATCCTGGAGAGACCCCTGAACTTTGTGGGGTAAGGATATTGACTAGTACAGCTGAGCTATACTAGAATAATAGATTGGGGAGAAATTATTGAATTAAGATGTTTATGGAACGTCTAGACACCAAGCAGATTTGGGTCAACAAATATGGATCAGGGAAACTGGGAGTCAAGAAATAGATGGACAGAGGCCATCCATAGATAGAAAGAGGCCATCCATAAAGTCAAGTAACCACTTACACTAAGCACTTTCAACTGATGGGCCATCATCTGTATGTTAGCATACCTC
The DNA here is from genome assembly GCA_019843815.1 of Montemys delectorum. Lineage (NCBI taxonomy): Eukaryota > Metazoa > Chordata > Mammalia > Rodentia > Muridae > Montemys > Montemys delectorum. Next base: position 12,679 of record JADRCD010212025.1, on the reverse strand, counting down.
ATAACACATCACTTGTATGAAGTGACTCGAATTGTTCCTGTTTTATAAACTAGGACCCAACACAGAAATCTTTTCATAGTTTACTACAGGTCATGTGATTCCTGAAGACCATAGGATTCAGGTTCAGATAGTACAGTTGGTAAATTCATATTTAGTATCAACCCAGTAAAGAGACTGGAAATCCAGTCTCTGCCATTGGTGTTCTGTTTGACTTTGGGTTATACTACAGTGGTAAATTCATATTTAGTATCAACCCAGTAAAGAGACTGGAAATCCAGTCTCTGCCATTTGGTGTTCTGTTTGACTTTGGTTATGCAAGTCAGCCCTTCTGTGCCATTGAATTCCTCATTTATGTAATGGGAACATCATTGCGGACATCATTGACCCTGATCTCAAGATTGTGTTCGCTTTAGAGTAGCAGGCAAGATCATTATTTTTCACTAAACCATGGAGAGAAAGATTTCTTGGGTAAGTGTGGAGAAATAACACAAGAGCTGTGGAGATGCTTCTGCGTTTAAAGAACTTGTTGCTTGTGCATAGAAGTAGAACTCACACAAATGCTGGGAGCAGGCAGGAACTGTAAATATCCAGAGCTGGCTGGCTAGCAAGACTAGCTGTTATCAGTAAGTTTGGGTTTTGGCTGAGTGACATTGCCTGGTTGAATGTGGTGGAACGCAGAGATCAAGAAGGACTATTGACTTTCACTTACACATGTGTGTCCACCTACATGATATATACCTGCACACACGTGAATGTGCAACCACATATGCAAGCATGCATCCACGTACACACACCTTATCGGCACACATGAAGTGAGAAAGGAGCCATAAACAGAAAATAGGAGGGTCTGTAATCTTTTTAAGGAGCTGAGATTTATGGCTTAATGTGAACATTCCTAAAGAGAAAAAGTGAAGCATCTAGATCTGGGGTTTTGGCCAAATCCAGACACCTTTTCCAAGGCAAGAGGGAGCAACATTCGACCATGTCCCCAGAAGCCATTAAACCATGGTAAGACAAAAATGTGAAGGCTGGTAGGTCATCCAAGTTTGGGGTTCACCATAACCAAGTGAAAGGTTTTGCTTAAATGTTGGGAGGTAAACCTTGGATTAGCTTCCTAAGGAGATGATAGAAGTATTCTCTCCTAGGATGTCAGAGGTGGGGTTTGACAGATTCCATAAGCTTGTAAACTATTGCTTCTCTCCATCTCATTACTATGATATCTACTGGCTCCAAATACTCCATGCATAATTCTACAGGGAGGTGCCCTGTCTGTGCCATTTTCTCTACCCTTTGGGAGCCTGAACTGGAGCAGAGCTGAAGGGATTTTTCTCAAATGTTTTTCTAAATGTTGAACACACTCAGTTCTGCACCAGATCCAGGTCTTGGAGTTTGATTTTGTTGCCATTATTGTTGTTTTTAAGGCAGTCGCTTACCAATTCCAGATTGGCCTTGAACTCAGTATGAAGCTGAAGTTGAGCTCTGCCAGCTCTTCCTGTCTCCATCACTTAGTGCTGGGATTACAGATGTGTTCTACCAGGCCTGGTACTGTGCAAAATGGAGAACTAAGCCATAGCCACAAGAATGCACTGGACCAACTGAGCTACAGCCCTAGCCTCAGCTTTCTGTACACCACCTAAAAAGAACTGAGGCTTTGTTCATTCGCATGCATGGCTCTCGGACACGACAAGTGTGAAGAATGCATTTCTGACACTTTCAATAAAGAAGAAGGGATGGTGAAGGGAGAATTTACCAAAATACATTTCTTTAAAAAACAAAAAACAAAAAACAAAAAAAACTGATTAAGTTCTATTAATAGTTAATAGATGAATCTTCAAAGATAATTTTCAAAAGTCAATTGCTTTCTGAAACAAGGATTAGACAATACAAATTGGTTGTTTGGTTAGAATTAAACAGTACAAAATTTTGTAAACATGGGTTGTATGACTCTATAAAGACAATGACAACTGGAAGAAACCTTAAACTTGGGAGAGTTTCTTGGGTAAGGGCTCTGGCGATTCTTTAAAGCTTTGAGGGCATAAACCCGGAAGGGAGCTTGAAGGTCTTACCAGGGTTGGGGCTCTAAAGACGATCAATACTATGAGTGATCACACAAGACATAGGAACGATCAATAACCTCTAAAATTTAAAATAGCCTGACTTGGAATTAGCTCAGTCCTAATTAAAATTGCAATTACAAACAATCAAAATGTGATTGAATATTAATATTGTTTAAATGAATAGATAAGAAAAAGGACTAGGCATATAACTTGAATGTCTTCTTTCTGGTCCTATGACAGGTTCTTTTTAAAATATTCTGTTCTAATTATGTATAGGTTCAAACAGTAAAATTTTGTGTAAAAATGACTGCTTTTTTTCCTGTATCTATTTCCCATTAGCTGTAGATCTATTAAGTATCAACTTCTCTTGCATGGCGAATGGTTAAATGATTCGTTTGGGTGGATTTGATTGTTGAGATAAATATAGTACATGAAAATTAATCTTAAACTAAATTCAAAATTCAAGTTTCCACAGCCTACACTATACTCTCCAGCTCAAAAGTTAACTTTGGGCGTACTTCAGATTGTCTGGGGAACGTTTAAAAATACCGTTTACTGAATCCCACCCGAGGCAATTAAATTGGAATCTCTGTAGGTGGAGGCTGAGTATTTCTCAGTATCTCCCCAGTGATTCCAGGGAACACAGACTGCAAATGTCTAAGTGGGGGGTGGAGGGGTGACAGTATCAAGGGGTGATGGAATGGTCACCAAAGCCTTCTCATTCATTGTTCCTCTGCGTTATGAAAGACTATAGGAGATACCAATAAATAGAACAAAGGACTCAATCTCTAGATATTGAGACCTCAGTATGAAGGTGAACAGCTGGGTGAAACATAGTGTATGGCGTGTGTGTGTGTGTGGGGGGGGGGGATGGGGGGGGGGACGAGAGGGTATGGGTGGGGTTGGGGGAGGGGGATAAGATGACTCAACAGTAAGCACTTGCCACCTAGCAAATCCCACGGGGTGGGGGAGACAGAACTGTCACACCAAGTTGTCCCCATCTTATCAGGTATACGCTGAGACACACCACACACAGCACACAACCCTAAGCAAGCAGACAAACAGCCAAAACAAATAAATATTAGAAAGAAATAAAATGTGGATGCTGGAGAAAGGCAGACAAGCGCAGGTGGCTAAATGATCGAGTGCTAAAAGCTACTGAGAGGTCTTACTAAAAGTCCTGGAGGGTTTGGGAACGGAAACAGAGTGCACAAAATGAAAGTAAATGGGCTTAGAGAAAAATTTCACATTTTAGTTTATGTTAAATGAAAGGTTAATGGCACAAACGAAGATACAGAGGAGGGACCAGACACCAAAATAGAGAGGAAGCAAAATCCAGAAAATGCAAACCCTATGACGACACGACCCGGGGTTACAGACTGCATTAGTGTTTTTTGTTTTTTGTTTTTTGTTTTTAACTAAAGTGAACTCTTAGGGACTAATAGCACATCGATGTTTTGATTTTTGTGAGCGATGTTGATTGACCTACGTTTAAAAGCATGTTCCAGGCTGTGAAGGAAGGAGAAGGTAGCTGTGTCCAGGCAAATGACAATGAGGAGTTTGCATCTGGAAGGAAAACTTCACCCGAACTCAGGGAAAGCCAGAAACCCTGGACAGAGACAACTTGAAACCTTTAAAATCACCTACTTTTAAAAACTCATCAGAATCTCAGTCGAACTGTTTCGTTCTCTTCTGAGGGTGTGTCTGGTTTACTCGAGAACCTCCCACCACCCTTGCCCTCTTTCAGGTCCACACTATTTCCTAAAACCTTTAACCCTGAGAGCAAACTTCCAACATACGAACCTTTGGGGGAGATGGAGTTAAACCAAACCAAGACAGGAAACGAAAGGAAGTACTGGGAGAGCGTGTGATTAGAAGCATCTGTTGTATGTGTGGAGTTTGAAGTGCTGGGGTCCAGGCAGCAAAGAGAAGGCAGCATTGTATGAAGGCCACGCTCTAGGAAATGCCTGGCGAAAAGAAGAACTGAGCTTTGCGAGAAAGGCACTTCCTTTGTGGAATAAGGACAGGGGGGCAAGCCGACCCTCAGGAAAGGTGTATGGTCCGGAACAAAACCGAAAGGTGGTGTTAGAAACACATAATAAAAACGATCAAGCTTAAGATGGAGTCGATCGATAATGTCTAGGCTCAAAGGAAGGTCTCCTATAATCCCGAGAGAAGACCCTGAGTTTGATACCTAAAGAACTTCTACCAAAAACACGGAGAGTCAAGCTAAACTGAACGCGCAGGAGGGATGAACATAGGGGATGACTAATATTTAAAGAAACACAAACATTAAACATAATGAACAGTGCCGGACACACAAGATGGCTCATTGGACAAAGCTGCTTGCCTTCAAAATCAAAGGACCTGAGTAAGATCCCCTGTAACCCACATGGTGAAAGGGAAGAACTGACTCTTAAAAGTTATCTTCTAACCTCCGCAGGGGAGCCTAAGTATGTAAATAAACAAATGTAAAAACAAAAGAAAAGTTAAGGATGATTAGAAATGATGATAAATCAATTGAGCCAGTGAAACTTTTTTCTTTTTTTTAAATGCGCAGGAGACTCTGTGAAGAACTGGGTTTTTGTTTGGTTTGGGATGCACTGGATTAATTAATATCTGTTTATTTTAGATAAAAAGAGAAGTTAGCTGGGTACTGAAAAATGACCTTCCCAGCCTTTTCTTCAGGAGCCCTTAAGTGGTCCCAACTAGGTACGCCTTTCCTCCGCATAAAACTGCAATCCCGGCATGGTTTGACAGACCAGTCACAGTAAAAGAAAACAAGACTACTGCCTTATGTGATTATTGTAAAGAAGTTATCAAACGAGAAACAAAATTAGTTACATATTTGTCAAGAAGAAACATTCCCCCCTCCCCCCACCCACCCCGAGTACTCCAAACCCAAACGCAAATGTAAAGTGTTCAATCCTCAGTTCCCGGGTCCAATACATTTACAGATTCAATTAGTAGGATTATAGTCTTAATCACTGAAGTAGCAGAGGAAACAAAGGACAGTTAACTAGAGGACACAATGAAAGGAAAATAATAATCTTTGGCTTGAAAACTTTAAAGCCCAGGGACGTAAGCTGCAATAAGTCACGTGTGTTGTGTTTTTTTCTAAGTGTCTAAAGAACGCTTTCTCCATCCACCCTGGACTCAGAAAAACTTCAGAGGAAATGATAAGCCATGTCTGTGCATTTTAATCAGTTCCACATAATCCCATCTTGTTTGGTAATTTTAATGTGTGTTATTGCCCCTCCCCGACTAGTTGTTGTTTTGTTTTGTTGTTGTTTTGATTTTGTTTTGTTGTTTTTCAAGCGAATTTGACACATAGTTTGTATTCCAATTTTATGGAGACAACGGAGAGCGTCCGTCATTTTCAGTTTCACTTCGTATTCATGAAGATCGCTGTGTGGAGTTGCTGTTCTGACTTTCAATACTCTCCTGAAAGACAGGACCCAGGTTATTCCCACCCTACGGGTTTGAGGCTGCACACTGCTTGCTTAGCATGCCACACAGTGACCTCGTTAGACTTGCATGCTTCATCAGCTTCTTGAATAATTAGATCATTGATTTCAATCTTATCTGGAACACAACTTCACACATTTGGAACAATTTTACCACCACTTTGCACTTGCACTCTGACACAGTTGAATGCTAAAAAACCACGAACTTATATCGGAATCACTATGTTTCATTATTAAAAATAGTGTAGTTTAGAATTCATAAAGAAATGGGTGATGTTGTTATTAAATACATTTTTTTTATGTAAGGTTCTGTATAGGCAGTAGTCTAAATTTTCTTAATGCTCTGTTAGAATTCTGTAATTTAATTAGTGTCTCTGTATCACAAATTAATAAAACTGTTGCGATTATAAAGTTGTTTACTAAGGAAGCAATTCTCTTGCCATTTAGTTTGTTTGTTCTCTGCACTAAACTGAGATGCCAGATGGTCACAGGAAAGCATGTTAATATTGTTTAAATAGTGATTTTATTCCTGGAAATGTGGCTAAGGTTTAAGAAATTTTAATTAACAACTTGAATGACATTGAATTTGGAAGAAATAAGTTTTTGAGTACTTCTGTAATGTGCCTTTGGTGACATGACAGAAAGTGATATACATTGTAATTGCGGTCCTATTTCATGATTCTGAATTTATGTAGTTTGTGGGTGCCTGTGTACATATCTGGCATGTGTGTACATGTGAAGGCATGTGTATACAGACCTGTGAATATCATAGAATACATGTGGAAATTAAAGGAAAACAGTGGGAATCAGTTCTCTCCTTTGACGAATAGGTTCCAGGAGTCAAACTCAGGTCCATACCCTGAGTGATACGCATCTGGCATTACCTGATGAGTCAGCCTTCAGGTCCTGCAATTCTATTTCCAGATGTCGACATTTTTATAATCTAACACCACTCGATAGGTGTTGAAAACTACAAAAATCTTCTATAGTTTCCAGTTTTAGTTCCAGACTTTTAAACTTTATTGATTTGTGTTTCTGGCTGCCTTTAATTTCTCACATTTCTATGGGTGAATATCAATGAGCATCAATACATAAATGGCTTAAACCTATCTATGATTTTGATTGGAGGTTTCTTCTATCAGAAATAGGGTAGTTCCTCCTTCACCTTTCTCAGTATTATCTCTTGTTCTAAACGCTGCATGGATTCCACCTGCAGTGTGCAGCTTCTCTCAAGAGCACAACAGGAAACCCTCTCTACTCCTTTTGGATATCTTTAGCCTTTAACAAGCTTTCAGTAATTTATTGAAGATGGACTTCCTCTTGGTAGTTCTCAAAGTATCCTTTGGCTTAAATATTTTTATTTAACATTCACAATTAACTTAGCTACAAGCCTCCAAACAGAGTGTTTCCTGTGGCAATCTTTGTAAATTTAGTGTCTAATTACTGTTTTCAAAAAAAAAAAAAAAAAGAGCAAATACAACAGAAAAAAAGCAATATGATGTATATTGCCAAATCATAAGAGAAATCCATAACAGTATGGATAATAATATTTAAATACATATAACTATTATGAAAATGTTGCTTTATACAATTGATTTTTGTCTATGTGTTACAGAGATGATAGAGATAGATAGATAGATAGATAGATAGATAGATAGATAGATAGACAGACACATACATAGATAGATTGGTAGGTAGATAGATAACTATCTTAATCTTAATGATAGTGTGTGTATGTATGCCTGTGTCTGTGTCCGTGTCCGTGTGTGTGTGTGTGTGTGTGTGTGTGTGTGTGTGTGTGTGTGTTACTATGTGTCAGTACCATGGCAAAAGTGTAGAGATCAGAGGACAAATACTGATGCTGGTCCACATCTTCCACCTTGAGACAGGGCCTCTTATTTTTTTCTGTGACTATGCCAGGCTAGCTGAAGCACCCACCAGCTTCCAAGGAATCTGTAGTCTATGGGTCCTTTCACACAGCAGCAATGGTATTAAAGTGGTATTGTGTCTGTCTTGGATCTGAAAATCCAAACCCAGGCCCTCAAGTTTGCATGGCAAACACTTTACCCAGTAAGTTATCTGTGAAATCCCCAAGAGTGGTTTTTAAAACAGAAAATATAATAAATTAATTTTGATTAGCCTGTTACTAGTTTTCAAAATTCATTCTAATTTGAGTCTTATTACCGATAGTAATATGAGCTGTCCAGTTGTTACCATTGCAGTGTCTGCTTTCTGAAGAGGAACCCCAGTGTTCAGGGAAGTATAATTCAATCATAGAGATTTAATCCTTGTATATCTTTATTTGATCTTTATAATTTGGTCATAGAGATTTGATCCTTGTATACTAATCAGCTAGAGGGGCAGCAGAAAACAGTCTGGGTTTTCTAACCGTGGGAAATTCTGGTTTCTTACCTACCACTAATTTGCTCACAATCACCACCCTTCTTTTGAAAAATCAATAGAAACAACTGAGTTATTTATTATAAAAATTTAAGAAACAAGTTTGGCAAAACAAAAGTACCAAATCGTGATTTTTGGATTTAGTAGCTATCAAATGTTCTCAGCCAAGAGCTGAAAGGTTTCCAAAATTACAATCTTCAGTGTGTTTACTGCTCTGGGTGGGTACTGAGCCATACCTGACCACTTCCAGTTTTGAGTATAGTTCAAATTGCCTGTGACATATCTTCTCTAAGAGGTTCACCATCATTCAGAATTCATACCACGTTGTCATGTTTACAAATATACTGTCTCTGGCCCTCTACCCAGCTACAGTGTGGAGAGTCACTATGAACTTTGTAGTCATGCTTTAAAACTTGAGCTGGTCATATCATTGTTGTTGCTGTTTTTAACCCCCTCTGGGTTTAGATTTAATAGATGAAGAAATCAGAGTCATCCGAACATCAGAGAAGCCTGAGGAAGCTGAATCAGGGCAGAAAGAGGAATATGTGCAGCAGAGCTGAGTCATATTAATAAGGGATCAGCAAAGATTAAAGACCTGCTGATGTTGCAGAGGTGCATGAAGCTGCCATCGCTCTATAATTACCTTGACTCCAATACCCCTTAGCCCCAGGCATGAAACAGCATTTTCTTTCACTGTTGTAAGATATAGATCCCATACTTCTTTCAGTGTACATATATATTCTGGCTGGCATAAATGGGCCTCTAAATTATTAAGAAACTTAGCTTAACCAAGTCTTTAGTCCCAGGCTTTTTACATTTTATCAAATAAACTTATTCTAGAACTAACAGATGCCACCAGGAAAGACAAATTGCACACTTCAACAGTGGTGTTTTAAACTCAACTGGTTTGAGCTAGTGGAACAATCTACGTGCTTCTGAAGAAATATCTCTTATCTACATATCTAGTTTTCTGTTTCTTTGTTCTGAACTTCTTCCCCTCAAAGATTGATGACAGCATTTTCTGTAATTGATTATAGTCTGCTTTCGCTCAAGGAGACAATCCCTTGAAATCTACACCAAATTACCCCAATAATGGATGGGTTCTCATAATTCACCTTCCCTCTCTGTATGTTCACTCATTTGTGAAACTCTTTAGAACCGAACCTCACTCTTTAATGGACCAGACAGGTGCTTTTAGCTGTGCTAACCAGGACACATATCATGTGACAACAGCTTCTGGAATCACCCCAGAAACCAAACGTGCAAATGGGAGATTGTGTGTATTATGATTCACAGCACATGATTATTGCCTTGATGGATCTCTTTCTTTTGAAATGTTAAGTGATCCTTTTGTTTTTAACTCTTTAGCTACAGTAAAACAGCACATTTTCTTTGTGGGCAAAAACTACCGATCAGCATAAAAGTCAAAGCATAGTTTCTTTAAACATTATTTTTTCTCTCCAATAAATTCTGACTTTTAAATGACTAAATTAAATGGCTCCTGTCACATGTTAACAATATGGGGTCTGAGATTGGAAGGAGCTCAGGGTAATCTTATTGAGCCAGTAGGTCACTGGAAAAAGAGAAAATGTGTTTGAATCGCAGGAGAGAGCGGATGTTGGATGGATCTGTGAAATACTTTCTGTTGTAGTATCAGCTGACTGATGGTTGTGATTCTCAGAAGGACTCCAACATTATGCCTTCTAAAAGCTGGAGATTAGTGCAACCATGGTGAACCACACAGCGACACTCTGGCAAAGAAAAAGGGTCAGTGCTGGCAAGACGTGGCAGGTGTCAAAATAAAAGGTTAGGCTCTGTGCCTGGGGACCCATCTGTCAGATCAAACTATGATAAGGCAATTAATGTATTTGTTTATGTTGCTCAGGACACACCATGCATTCCATAAAAATGATCAGTTTAAACACTCTCAACTGCTTTCTGGAAATTAGACTGTATGTAAAAAGAAAATGATCAAGATAAAAATAAATGTTTGTCAGTTAAATGGCTAGTTCATACAGCCAAATTAAGTTAACTGGGAGAAATTCTAGTCATCTTTACTCAAGAACCTAAGCCATTAAATAAAACATCATCATAATAGGCTAGGAATGTTCAAAGTGGATGTTTATGCTACAAGATAATTGGTGTAACACCTCAAAGTCCCACCGTGCTTTACATTCATGATACTAGATTTGAAGCTTGCAATAAAATACATCCTACAGAATGTATGATAGAATGAGAATTTCCATCCACAAGCATCTTCTGCATCCTGCATCTTCTTCAAATGTTTTGTTCACAACACTGTCATTATTAGGGCTTTCATTTTCACTCTGAGTAATACTGACTTCTCTCGTATTTATTATTTATTTAGCTTTCTCAAGACATCTGCTTTACAATCTGTTTAAACAAGAACATGTTTAGATCTAATCTTCATCAGTGATGTATTTCTTGCCGATGAAACAAATCATTCTATACTTTTAAAATGCCCTGCTAATTCACTGGTTAAAAAAATAAAAGAACTTCCTTGGAATTATGAAGAAAAAAAAAAAAAGATGTTTTCCAGCCCCAAATTTTAGGTAAAAACAAATTCAAATTCATTGCTTTCAACTGGGGAAGGGTAAAAAATGCTCTCAGTTATTGTTTCAATATGTTACATTTACAGTCATATTACATTTTTGAAGAGAAAAAAACTGGCTTGTCAACAGTGTCACATGCTATGCAGAAGGGTCAAATCCTTTAATTTTCCAGGCAAAGCCAGATATGACCGTCTCATTCTCAAGCTGCATGTCTGACAGAGTGATGTTAGCGTTCACTGCAGAAACAGAGGGAAACATTTGAAAACCAGAGCTCCCATGTTCAATAGATTTATTTTCTTTCTTTTTTTTTTTTTTGGTTGAGGCAGGATTCATCCCATTATCACTTCTTCCCAACTACTTGAAAGGTTAAGAGGCAAAGAGAGGGGGAGTGAGGGGAAGAACTCTGGGAGGGGGACCAGTAGAGGGCAACATTTGGGATGCAAATAAATAAAATAATTAACTTTTTATTTTTTTTAAAGGATATTGTCAAACTTTGATTCAATGATTTGCCTCACCAGGACCTCTTTCCAGCTCAAAGCACATCACAAACTTACTGTTTTCTTCCATTGTTCCGTGGGATGTGGAGACCCTAGACACAGACTTTGTTATATGCTTCTTTCTGTAGCCGAATGCATGACTTACAAATTATACTCGTTGTCCAACTACAATGAACTGTTACTTAAAATCGAATTCTCTCCTGCCTCTGTTTACTGACTCAGAGGTTTATGCTGTTGCTTTAATTTTATTTGAATTTCAGTCTTCAGAGTTAGCTCTGTTTTCTCTCTTTTTATCTTTATTTGCCTGGATGTAGTTGAAAATATGAGAGGGCAAAATAAAATTCTTAGTCACCATTCTGTATGACTCTTTGAAATTCTAAGATGCACTCTGTAACATTACCAAGCTATAGCCAACTAAGCTAACTGGCTACTTCCTCTCTACCATAGAATAAAAGTAATAATCTCAACTGAAATTCATGATCTCACCCATTTTTCACAGATCCATTAAAAGATACATCAAACAAAAGGTAAGATAATTTTTTAACACCTTCACAGTAGGAACTGTCCATTGTAAATGAGGAATTTCACAGCACATATTTTGTCTTTGCATGGGAAGAAAATAAACAGTGAGGTTCATTTTATTCTAAAATGATTTAATTTCTACTTTCCCTCTTCTACAGAAGTGTGAGCAAGTCATTTTACTGGATGTCCATGCATTTTGTGAGCCATTTGAAGACATTGTGAGTGGGGTTATTGAACCTTTCCTTGCTCTAGGACAATGCAAGCCTGCCTCTGTGTTTATCACAGGTATGTGGTCATGAGTTCTTCCTTAACAAATCAGCCAGATAAACTAAATCACACAATTGCTTCTCTTATTTTTTTAAGCTAAGTACATACAAGATTACTTGAGAAAAAATAATTACTAATTGGATGTTTGTTCTGTCTATGGTCATGGTGAATAGTACCTATCTGTATTTTTGTTAATTTATCAAAAATGAAAATTATCAGTCTTTCCTATGTTATGTAAGGAAAGTATCCACACACAATTTTGTTTCTTCTTCTGAAGAAAAAAAAACCTGTTATTTTTTTCAGAAAATCTATTTCCAATTGATTAGAGTTTGTCTCACCCTCATCAAAAATACACTTTTTTTCCAGATTATTAAGTTTTTAAAACATTTATTTATTTACTTTCCAAATGTTATACCCCCTTCCTAGTCTTCCTCTTACAGAATCCTTCCACTCTTCTCCCTTTCTCCTCTGAAAGGATGGGAGCCCCTGGTTATTCCCCTACCCTGGTGCATCAAGTCTCTGCAGGGTTAGGGGCATCCTCTCCCACTGTAATCAGACAAGGCAGCCCTAGGGGGTCTTGGTCCAGCCCATGTTTGCTCTTTGGTTGGTGGCTCAGTCTCTGAGAGCTGCCAAGGGTCCAGGTTAGTTGACTCTGTCAGCCTTCTTGTGGAGTTCCTGTCCCCGTAAGGGCTTTGAATCTCCTCCATAAGAATCCCCAACTTCCCATGTTTGGCTATGGGTATCTGCATCTGTTTCAGTCCGTTGCTGGGAAGAGCCTCTCAAAAGACTGTTATGCTAGGATCCTATCTGTAAGCATAACAGAGTGTCAGGGATTGATGCTTGCCTATGAGATGAATCTAAAGTTAGTTATTGGTCTGTTAGTTATTGGTTGGCTA
>JADRCD010212024.1:0-26751 GCA_019843815.1 Montemys delectorum | reverse complement strand
CAGCTTACTTCTTAAGTCCATTTACTAGACATTTCTTTTTCCAATCTTTCATCCTGAAGTAATGACCATCCTTATTGTTGTATTTCTTGGATGTAGCAGAATGGATTCTGTTTTCACATCTAATCTGTTAGTTTATATTATTTTATTAGGTAATTGAAATTACTGATATTGAGTGATATCAGTGCCCAATGATTGTTGATTCCTTTTATGTTGGTGGTGGGGGGTGGTGATGGTGTATATGCTTGCAGATATGAGTTTGTGTGCCTCCATTCTTCTGATTTTACTGCTCTCACATTTTTTTTCTGTGTTTTCATGCATGTTGTTAACTCTGTTAGGTGGGAGTTTTTCTTATAGCTCTTTTGTAGGGCTGAATTTGTAGTTAGATATTGCTTAAATTTGGTTTTATCATGAAATATCATATTTTAGTCATCTATGTTGACTATCTATCCTAGGAATAGTAATTTGGGCTGATATACGTAGTCTGCTAGTATCCGCAGCATATCTTTCCAGGCTCTTGCTGGCTTTTAGAATCTCAGGTGTAATTCTTATCTTCTTTTGTTGTTGTTGTTCTATGTGTTTTATGTTTCAATTATTACGTGATGAGAAGACTTTTTTTCCTGGTCCAATCTATTTGGTATTTTGCATGCTTCTTGTACCTTCATAGACATCTCCTTCGTTAGATTAAGAAAATTTTCTTCTATGATTTGTCAAAAATATTTCCTGGGCTTTTAGCTTTTGACCAGAATATCTGCTCTTTTCTCTATTACTACTCTTTTTTAGACTTGGTCTTTACATAGTGTCCCAGATTTCTAGGATATATATATATATATATATATATATATATATAAAAATATATATATATATATGTGTATTGCTTGGTAAAAAAAATGCCTGCTACCTATGGAAACTGGGGGTTTTAGATAAACGTGTTTCTGGGTAGTGGGAGCTGATACTTTGGAATGGGAATATGCTAGGGGTTGAAGGTGCTCATAGGAGGAAGAAAGCAGAGTGTTGTACCAGATACTATTTATTTTGTCTACTTGGAATGCAGAGAGTCAGTGAAGATAGGCCACCATCAAAGGTCTGGAATAGTGTTGAGGATGAAACTGGGTGGGAGATCTAGAGTAAGCAGATTAGAAGGTTAGACCTACAGACAGCCTACATGTTTTCCTGGCAGAATGTCCTATGGGTTAACAGGGAGTTCCTGCTGGAGTTGGGAGCTGGGATAAACCAATAAGCACAGTTAGAAGAGGAAGGTCTTAGCATCCACACTAGATGTGGGCAGAGGGGGAAGGAAGGGTTCAATATATATTCTGTTGCAAAAATAGGGATAAGACTGAGGAATTTGCTTTGGAGGACAATGGGTTGTACTGAAGGTCTTCAGTTAGCTAACATATATTCTTGGACTGCTCAGCTTGTGTGTTTGCAGGGAATGCCTGCTAAGGTTGGTGACTACAATACTAGGATGAATTAGGAGAAGGAAAGTTGAAGGATAAGGTTTTTGTGATCCACTGGGGATCACAGATAAAAGGGAGATAAAAGGAAGACTGCTGCAGATGTTTTGATACAGAGTTGGAGATGAGACTTGGGCTATTGGGACTTGAGGAGCAGAAAAAAAGGTGAAGGCCTGTTGTCAGCCTATCTAATTTTCTGCCAGGAGTTGCTTCTGATTTTTAAAGAGATGGATGGATTAAATCTATACATCAGAGAAAATAAGATGTTGAACAAAACTGGCCCCAGTCTTCTGTTTCTTGGTGTATTGTCTTTTGCAGATATTAGAAGGGCTTGACTTTACAATTATGCCCATATTTTTAAGTGCTATGTCCTAGAGTAATGCCATAGTGCTTGACAGATGAAATATTGAATTCATAAAGAAACAAAGTAAGGAGTGGGTAGACAAATAAATGAAAGGCTGGTAACATGGTTGAATAACATCTGCACCTATATGACCCAGTGAAGGATAAATACCAGAATAATACAATACATATTCTAATTCAAGGAGAGAAAGAGGAGAAGGCTCTGAAAACTCACTAAGATACTACCAGGACAAATGAAAAGTATGAAGAATATGACAAGTGACAACTGGTTTCTAGTTAGGAAGAGGAGGAAAAATGTCCATTCCTGGAATCTGTAGATGGAGTAAGGAAGGTTAAGGAAATCAAAGTTATCCTCTTTTACACATTTTCCTGTTGGAGTATTTGGGGAACAGCACTCCCATAACTAAATTCTATTCTCTATGTCTTAATATTTTCTAAGCATGTCTTTTATAAAAAAAAAATCTTTCAACATTAATTCTATTAGTTTGAGTTTCTTCTACATCATGTCTCCTTGGTCAGAACCACTACAAATCTCTTATAAGGTCCAATTTAAAATTCTGTGTCATAGAGGCCTGCAAATCCAGGATCTACTTGTTTGACCACCTGACAAACTAGCTCAGGGTCAGAACCACGAATAGCTCTATGGCCTCTATCTGAGAGGTAATGAGTTGAGTCAAACAGTTCAAAACACATGCTACACATGATAGGCCTAATACAATCAGAAGGAAAATACATTAACCTCCATAACTCTTATATTTTTCATGCTTACAAAACCAGTGCAATATGGATGATACTATCAACTCCAAATTTGATTTGAAGATATACTCTGATCTCCTTGAACCACAGTTTCACAGACTTCTGTGTGTCTCTGAGACTGAATCTAAGAAAACAATTCCCAAGACAGTTAACTTTGAGCTAAAAATCTTTTAGTTCAAGCAAAGACACTTTGGCCTCAGACCTGCTCTGACTTCAGTGACCTTAATGCCATTATAAAATGTTTAATTTCTGGGGCTGACTAAAAAGCTAAGTGAGTCAAAGTTTCAGTTGGACACCATGAATAAATTATAGAGATTTATTGCAGAGCCTTGTCACTGCAGCTAATACATCATAGAGCTCAAAATTTGCAAGAGAATATATTTATAAAGATTCACTAAACATTCATATTAAATAGTTCAAGTATGCCAATCAAATTGTGATGTATGCATATCTCAAAACATGTTGTAGTTTGTAAATATACACAATTTTATTTATTTTATACTGGTAAAGCCATACAATATTAAATATCTTAAAAAACAGGCACAAAAATTGAACTTAAGGTCAACTCGATAGCAGGGAACTTATCCCTGATACTACAAACCTAATCAACTCCCTATGGCTGGTGACATCATAGACCGTAAGGGAGAACATACTATTGCCAATTTTCTAGACTTGTATAATTCCAAATGTAGTCTAAACACCTATAATATTTTCATAGATCTTGTGGTGGTTTGAATGAAAATGGCCTCTATTGGCTCATAGGGAGAACCACTCTAAGTAGGTTTGGCCTTATCGGAAGAAGTGTGTCAGATCCCCTGTCTTTTGCTCTCTTCCTTCTGTCTACCATTCTAAAACTCTCAGCTACTCTCCAGGCCCATGTCTACATGTATGTCCCCATGCTTCCCACCATGATAATAATGGTTGAAAGCTCTGAATTGTAAGCCCCTATTAAATGTTTACCATTATAAGAATTGCCATCGTCATTGTATCAGTTCACAGAAATAGAACTTTGGCTAAGACACCCCTTATCAAAGAGGCTTCTTTTTACAGCAAAGGCCTTCAGAGAAATCCACAATTAGTAAAAATGTAGAAAATGACTGATCATAGAGTAACCATCCCCTGATATATATCTAACATAACTTCTACATCTGAGTCTCAGGGAACATCATGGAGGGAGGCCAGAAAAATTGTAAAATACAGAGGTTCAGGAAATAGTGTCTTCTATATATGACAGAGATCTCTACTCATGGAATCTTAGCAAAATAGGATCTTAAGAAAGACATGTACATGACAGTGGGAGAGTCTTACAAGGTTATACCCTTAGATAAAGAGCTACAAGAAATTAATACTGAGAAAATGTGAATCAATTCTTCTCAGAGGATAAGCCCCTGATAAGCTATCCAATTCTAAATCATTATCCCTAAACACATGTACCAATCAACAACAATAAATGGAATCAACAGGTTGAATTTATTTAACAAATGTATAAGAAAAAATAAAAATGAAGTGGTCATGAAGTTCAGAGGATGCAGTAGGGACTAGGAAGGATTTAGAAGTGGAGTGGAAATTATATAAATACAACACTCATACATGAAATTCTCAAAAAATAATAAAATTATTTTTAAACTTCAATATATTATGTTCATAGAATATTTTAGTAGAATGTTTTTATTAATTTTTTGAGAATTTCATTTATGCCCGCAGTGTATTTTGGTTATATTTGTCCCTTGTTCCTTCCCAAACTCCTTCTTGACCTACCCACTAGTTACCTAGCCCCTCTCAATTCCATATCCTCTGTTTTTTATAAAAAAAAAAAATAACTCAGAGCAAAAGTTGTTTTGTCTATATATTCGTGGGTGTGGGCCATCAACTGGAACCTGCTTGACTTGCCAGGGACTGCACTTTTAAAGAAAACTTCTACTCTCTCCTACAAAATCCATCAACTGTCAATAGCTCCTCATTTATCCCCTACCCACCCCCATGCCAGAATTTTGGCTGTCCTGATATTATGAGGTCTTATGCAGGCAATCACAGCTTTTGTAAGTTCATAAGTGCAGAGTTTCTTCCATATCTAGAAAATAATATTTAGCTTTGATTCCCCCCTAACCTCTAGCTCCTACAATCCTGCTGACTCATCCAGGATGACATCTAGAACTTCAAAGTGAAGTGATATGATGCAGATATCCCATCTGTGGCTGAGCACACCACAAACTAATGCTTTGCACTTAGATCAGTTATATGTTTCTATTTTAATCCCATCCACTACACAAAGAAACTTGTCATGAAGTCTGATCATAGAATATTTTTAAATTAAATATTCCATGGAACAGAAACAGTTTATCAAGATGCATTTAGCTAATTGTCCTGGTAAAATGCATACTATTAGTTTCTTGTTTGCATGTAAATTTATTTATTACAAAATAATACTTCTTACTCTGGGAGATTAGTAGTCTACGTTTTCAGAAGGTCAGATAAGCAAACACTGTGCTATCCTCAAAATGTTTGGATAAAAGAGGATAGAAGTAGAAGTATAGAGAGATGAAAAGAAAGATAGATGAAATGTAAGTAGAAGCAAAGCCAGGTGAGAAGATATATAAGTAGGAGCATAGCCACATGAAAAAAGTTTACTGTAGCAAGGACTCAGCCATCCACAGTTGAGTTTTAAGAGGAACTCAATCTGGGAAAGAGGTAGGAAAGCTTTGTAGTGGGTTAAAGATGGCTCCGGGCATGCTCTGAGTAGATTCCATTGGCATAGAAATGCTGACAGTAGTAACCAGAAACAGAACATACTATGTGATGGATAGAGGTCAAATAAGATTTTAAATTGACAAAAGAGATAGTAATTAAGAAAGTTGTGTGTTTCTTATTTTGACCTGTTTATTTCAGGTTGCTTGGTATAGATGTTTAGATTCCTGGCTGATTGGGGGATAATTTAGATTTCTACAAGTCTGTCTTCTGGAAAGAATTTAATCCTTATGAATTCAAGTGTCTGGATCCTGACAATTTAATTTGAAAAGTTAGGATAAATAAAAGAAAAAATATTGTACATGCATATTAACACTTCACTGTGAAGAACTGTGGGACAAATGGACCGTGCCAGGAAAATTGATAAGAATGAGCAGGATCAGACTCCCTGGCACCTAGTCACCCACCTGAGATGGTAGGTGGCTCCCTGATCCCTGCCAGATTCCTGCCCTGGAACATGTGCCACACTTCCCACATAGAAAACCTGACCTATGGTCACGTAGCAGAGTTCTCCATGTTAATGAGGCATCTAGAGGTCCTGAGAGTTTAGCTAATTAGCTTCTCTTCCCGGACATTCCTGCCTGCAAAGGGATTTAATCTCTGGTCCACTCGGAGAAGATGATATGCACCAAGTTTCCAAGATTAACAATCAATAGACAGTTTGGAGCTAAGGACTGTCTTTTTCATCAAAAATTACCATGGAGAAAATGGAGAAAGCCTTGACCTACAGAACGGTGCCATCTAAGCTTCCCACAGAAGGCCCATGTTCCCTCCCAGACAACTGCCACACAGATGAGGTAAGCCAGAGTTCTCCTGGCCCTGGGGCCAGGCTTGTCCTTAGCCCTAGGGCCCCCTTCATTCTCAGCTCTACCAAGACTTCCACAGAGTCTAAATGTCCAGGAGTTTGGGAGCCCCCAGCCCTGGGCTCCTCATCACAGGCCCATGGATGCCCCTGACCCCTCTATTCCCATCTCTTCTGTGTGGTTTCCAGTGGTAACTGGATGCCATGGGGTCAGAGAATCCCAGCAGTGCAGGCAGCTGTTCCCACACCCCAGGAACAGGGTGGAACATGAAACCACAAAGAAGTGAAAAGAGGCTCTTTTATGCCATTTTAACACAGGGTGATAAATTATATATAAATGATTACAGAACATAAAGAGGACTTAGGCTACGGGGTCAGTAAATTGTAGGAAAGTAAATACTTGGGGGAAATAATGAAAAATAAAGGCCACTTCAAAAGTGTAGTATATGCAGACTAACGTCACTGATGTTTTTCAGTACTGAATCATCTCTGTGGGTTAAAGACATTCTCCTCTTGATGGTATGAAAGACTGGAGAATAAATGCAAGAGAATGTATATTCTTCTGTGCAGACCTGGGAGAATAAAGAGTTCTTTTTCAGTTTGCTATCTCTAAGTTTCCTTCAAGTCACTCTACTCCTTGTGCCAAAATAGGATGTTTGTGGGTGATGCATTCTGGTTCTGCATGGCCAATAACAGAATAGTTTCCAGGATTCTTTCCTGGAACTAATGATTGTGTCCCAAGACAACAATTAGAAATTACTTTGGGTTATGATAAACAGAAGAAACCATTTAAGAATAAAAATGTGCTATAATTTCACCTTAACATTTTATTCACTGTCTTTATCTGGCATGTGCAAGGATCGAGCAGTAATCATGCTGGGGTCTCTGCAGCAAATCTAAGAGCTGTTCTCTGATGCCTGTGGTGGCACTTCATAAAAGCTTAAGATTAGAAAAGCTAGCTAAAAGGTTGTTATATATCCAGATCATGCACTCATATTTGCTCCAGGTCAGGAATGATTAAAAATTCAGAACACATCTGATTAAATGATACAGTAAAATGTACTCATCCTTGGATACATTTAGAGTGGAAGTTATTGCTAACACATTTGCAGAATGCTAGAATAAGTTAGAAGCTACTATGAAGTGATCATATGAGAAACTGAAGCATTTCTTCCCCCTTGGTTCACAAAGGAAACCACACAAGTCTTGGAGAAGTCACTGAAGCATCCTGAGTCATGGTGACCTTCAGAGTGTCACAAAACAACACAGTGACTATAGTCAGTTTGTACAGTTCAGAGACCTCCATGGCAGGCCTTTCCAAAGTCCACTAATTAGGATTAGGGAAGCTCTCCAACTTTGAAGAGAAATTAGCAGAGTATACCCTAATTAGAAAGCAAATATTCTTTGCCCACATCTCAACTATTTTTACATATAAAGAAAGGCCAAAATGATTTCTTGTGAGTGCATTTCTGTAGCTTGAGAGTACATGTTCACTATACCTTGTGTCTATAACTCAGAAAGTTGGGATGAAGGGAGAAGCCTTGAGGGAGATGCACAGGCTCACACACCTTTAATACATCTTTGAATTTTGTTCTTGAATATTGTGTCTGTAGCTCATATAATCCTATTGCTTTTCTGGGTCTTGAGATTCTAGCTCGATGTGTGAAAGCTGTCTGTGTCCTGCCACAATCAGAACTTGCTTATGGCTGACATTCAATTGCTACTTGTCATCATCAAAACAAAAGAATATGTGATGCTCCTGCTAAGAAAAATGGAGGGACCACCTACATTTCTTCCTTTATGTGAGAAAACTGAAAACAGTTGAGGACATTGAGGTGCTAATTATGAATAAGACCCAGTATGGAGGTTGATTCAGACTCCCTTTAGTCAAGTTTTATGCTTTTGTTAATAAAGAGAATATATAAGTAAATATAGGCAATCAGCCAGTGAAGTCTTATTTGCAAAGGAGATATCAGAGAAAATAAAAGCATACATACTAGGAAGAAAGCAAGTGACCTGTCAGTGAGGACCCACTGGAGTTGGTGTGCTGTGTTTATGGGCTCAGAGATGTTGGTAAGAAGGGGCTATTCAGTGGGTACCAACTATGAAAGTCAAGTGACTGAGCTATGTTTTAAATACATGTGTGACATTTATTGGAATATGGAGGACATGCCCATTATAGGTTAATTTACTCTCACCAATCTAGATCTACCTGTAGGAAGTCACAAATCACTGGTCCTGGGGACTATATCATTAGCAAAGGTTTAAAGCTACTAGAGAGAAACATTAGGAAGGACCACATAGATTTCCCTCTGGTTGGATAAAAGAAATAAGCATTTTGTCTCATTACAGTAAAATAAGGAGAAGAAGGTATAATTAGAATGTAGATCATTGTTTCCTGACTGCCTACTGTGTTGGAAGATTGGGAACTAAAAGAGCTGAACCAAGATTGGCATGTGAAAGTAGCCAGTTTGCAGAAAGACTGGAAGTCATGCCTTCCTCGAACGGAGCAAAAGAACTCGGGAAATATAGGTGGGAGGAGGCAGCTAAATGAAGATATAACACCAACACTTCAGGTGTTTGGGGGTTTACTTCTGATTTCAAGGCCCACTTCTATGGAATGCTTTGTAGTTCTTTAATAAACTTTATTATTATTACATACTTTATTAATATGAAGAGACCCCCAAAACTAAGGTAACTTATAAAAGAAAATGTTTAATTCAGAAATTGGTTAAAGTTTCAGCAGATGAATCCATGACCAACATGATGGCAAGTCGATGACAAGCAGGCGGGTATGGCACTAGAGCAGCATCTGAGAGATTACATTCCAGAGAGTAAAAATATGGGCTGGGGTAGGCTTTTGAAACCTCAAAACCCATCTATAGTAACAAACCTCTTCCAACAAGTCTAAACCTCATAATCCTTCCTAAATAGTTCCACTAACTGGGGACTTAGCACTCGAGCATATAAGCCCTATGGGAGCCACTCTCATTCAAATTACCACAATACCTAATTTTAAAGGCAGGGACTTTACATCTGCCTCTAGTGGCTTTTCCATTAATCTGTATAATGCTTTTATCATAAATGAATAATACTATCCTTGGACTTCCTTTGAATCTAAACACTTGGGTTAATAAGACTAAGAACACAAAAGAGAACCTCTTCCCCAGTAACACTGTTTGGAAATCTTTTCTCAAGCTAAAGCAAAATCTATACCTGACCACTGTTTGGGATTAGTGTAGATCAAACCAATCCCCAGTGGGGTTTTCCATGATTTGAATGTTAACATCCCCTCCAATGTCCATATGTTGATGCTTAATAACCAACATGTCTGGTAATACTAAAAAAGGAGGATGATATCATAAAGTCCAAGCCTAGTGATGGCCTAAGGACATTGTAAAGGATACTTCACAATTCCTTTGCTTCTTCTCTTTCTTCCATGAGCATACAGAGAGCAGTCTTTACTAATAACAATGCCAGCACCTTCCCAAACTCCACGCTGTGAGATACATTTTTGTTCTTTACAAATTTCCCAGTCTCTGGTATTTTGTTATAGCAGCACAAACAGCTTAATTTGGCACTTATACTAAATTCTTATGTAAACAAATGGGCCAATTTTTTTGTTTTTTATTTTTTTATTACTTTTTTGGGTTTTTTTTTAATGGCAGCCATGCAGAAGAGGTCCTGTCTAACTGACAGATCTGACTTAAAAAAAAATTCTGTCTCTTTTAACTCCATAAGTAAAATAAATTTCAAGTATCAACCTACTTCTCTCACAGAAGAAAGGGGGCTGAACACAGTAATCAATAGTTTCAGTCTCTGTTCAGTTTATTCTGATATAGTATGAGACATTGTTCATTTCAGAACTTCTAATTAAGGGGAGATAGATTTGTACTAACCTTGCTGTAACTTTCATTGGATAGTAATAGTGTATCTTTAGCACTTAACCTCCTAAAGTTTTTTATGTGTGAGCTCACTAGATCTGCAACTTGGTCCTAAGCATTTCATATGTCAGGCACTATTGTCTCTACCCAGAATTCCAGTTACTGGCACCAAGAGAACCTACATGTCTAAGGGAACTTATGTCTAGGAGAACAAAGGCATCAATTCAAGTGTCCTAAAACTGAGCATGTGATATTTCGGGAAGTCATACAGAGAGTTAGTTGGTGTTTATTTTCATGTAGCATTAAAATCTCAGCTTTCAGTCTTGAAATTTGGTATGAAAAGAAGTATTTGGGGGAAATATGCACAAGTCAGTTAACTATTCTAATCAAGAGTTTGGCTATAATATTTTAATATTTTCATAATGGAAATACTGTTGATCACTAGTTATTTAGAAAACTAAATATATTTCCTGACATTAAAAAATTGTTTTAACAAATTGTTTAAGCCAAACAAAACCTAGCAGCTTTATTAGCATAATAAATAGACAATTTTGTTTTACTTATTTCTGTATGAATAACCACAATAGGAAAATAACTTGATCATATAATTGAGTGTTTCAACTCAGTTTCTTGGTAGGAAAAAGCTGATTTCGTATTTTAATTCTTCTTTGATGCACTTTAGTGCATCAACAATGAGTCTAGTTATTTTAAAATTATCATAAGGGTCTTGAAATCTTGCTTCTCCTATCTCAGCCTCTCTATTAGTAGTATTGTTTATTTCATGTTTTTACCCTATACTATGGTTTTCAGAACAGCTTATATATTTCAAAAGTATTTATATACCCAAGGGATACATAGACAATTAACTTGGGAGGTGGCTTGTACAAAAGAGAGCAACAAAGAGTGAGACTGAATGCTTTTCTTGACGTTTGTAACTCTTGTATCAAGTTTGAAGAAGAAGACTTTATAAGTTACTCTTTCTCTGAGATGAATGCTTTTCAAAATCATCACAGCCAATGAACCAGATTCTTATCCTCACCTAATGTCTGTACCACCTTCCATGCAGAACCATTGCTCATTGAAACAGTTGGTGAATGACTTTATGGATAGACCTTCTTAATACACACACCATTTCTTAAGTGAATGTAACCTGTTCTCTGTGGGCTGAGAATAAACTCACACACTCAAGTCAAATAGCTTTTTGGCCATAGCAGGAAGTCTGTATCTAAAAATCGTGCCTACAGTTCATTCCTTGGCACAGCAGAACTGTCAACTCTCAGCTTAGTTACGATAGAGATAAAATCCTTCGGTGATTTGAGGATCATTGAAGTACAGTCTTATTACAATGAAATCCAATGTCTAAAATTTGTTCTTATTTTGGGCTTGTACCACAGAAAGAGCCAAGATTTTAAACTCTACTAAATACAAAACAAACAAACAAAAAGACTTTACATATTTATGTTCATTTAAGAAAATACTAGTAGTGATGTATTATTTTGAAATATACAGTTAATATGTTTGGAGTTATTTGAAATTTATAGTGAGAAAAACATATGTATTTGCAGTATTGTTGTAAACAAGCATCTACATAACACTGTTAAATTGATTGTTTTATATCAAACAACTTTTATAATACTCATTTTTATTATAACATTTTATAAATTTTAAGGAATATGACAAAAAAAGATATTGTAGGTATTGAAGAGGGAGTCTCTGGGAGGAGTTGGGGTACAAAAGGGAAACAAGAATGTGATTTAATTCTATTTACTTAAAATATGTTTTTAAATGTTAACAAATTCAGACAAATTGAAATCATGTAACTTTTCTCATCATAATGCAATAAAAGTTAAAAAAATAAAATAAATAAAATAAAATAAAATTATGATGGCTTGGTAAGTTCATAGGAAGCCAAAAGGTGATGGAGGGCAGGGATCTAAGGATATTATAGTGTTTCTGGTGGAGGGATCTAAGGCACAAAGTAGCCTGACTCTATTTATATATACATCCATAGATACTTCTGTAGATTGTTGTTTCCAGGTATAAAGACATGAGAGGGACATGGAGATCAACCAGGACCACATGGGAGAAACAAAGCTCTGTTTACTCAGAGCTGACTAATATTCACTAGCATGTTCAAAACAGAACTCCTGGTATTCTCATTACCTCAAATCACTCTGTCACTCTGCACTTCTTTTCTATATTAATTAAAAACCTATTTCATTAATTGGAGAATTGCCCTTGGCTTTTCCTTCTCTTTTATGTTGATGTCTATTCACAGTGCAGTGAATAAGAACATTAAGGATGTGCATACATCACACATCATATCCTCCTTATTACCACCTTTGAGTACATATGCCTGGATAGTTCCAACAATTTTGAAACTCATCTCTATTTTCTTGTCCTTGCCTCTTGCATAGCTTCTCAATTTACTATCAGAAGCACTGAGTTGGGCATCTAATTCATTCTTCTAGAAATCTTCAGGAGTTTCTCTTCAAATCAGTGGGAAAAGTCAAAATACCATGTTCCAGAAACTCTCCATGATTGGTTTTCTATCTCCTTGCTACAGCTGTGTGATCTCTATAAGACTGATTGTTCACAGACTGTGAGCACACTCTTGTCCTGCCCTTCTTGTGCAACCTACAATATACCTTCACTTGTCTTCATCTATCAAAGTAATTATGGATCCTGACCACTTTGTCTAAATTTTTGGCACACTTCCTCATTAGGTTCTATTTCCATTTTTCTCCTTAAATAATTTTTATCGCTATAATTTATGTATTTATCTTGTTTCCTTTTATTATACAGCATAATATAGGCTCCCAGTTTGTTTTATTTACTGTTAGATTCCTAGAAACTTGTGACCCCCTCCTTAGTGAAAAAGCCTTGTGACTCAGGACTAGCCTTCACCTGGAAGTGGCTCACCCACCTGGGGTGAACCAGACAAAGGTCTTTTGTCTGCTGTAATGCAATCTCTTTCTGAGTTTCTGCTTAGAGTCACACCCATGGAGATATGAAAAGACCCCTGGCTGGCAGGTTCCTGATAGCTGCAAGTGTTAATGTCCCGGCAAGATCTCTGTGCCCAGAAACTTGCTTTCATTTTGTGAAATATATATATATATACACATGATCTTCCTAGTAAAGGCTACTTTGATCAGAATTCAGACTGGGTCCATTATTTCTATTGCAACCTCGATCCCCCATATTTTTTTCAGGCTCCTGCTTCTCATCCAGGAGAATTCAGTTTGTGTGGCTGTAGGTGGCTTTAAGTGGCGTCCAAAATGTGAAACCCGGACATGGGGAGATCAACAGAGAGCAACACTGTCATAGGCAGAGCTCTGCAGAAATCAGAAGAAAAATGGTATACCATCCTGCACGGTTGGCAGTTTATACTATTTTTGCTAGCGCAAGCAGGCGGTGCCCTGGGAATTTGTCCTCAATGCAGAAGAGGTAAGCACTGGGCCAGAGAATGTAAATTCAAGAAAGACTTTCAAGGCCATCCCTTGTCATCGGAAATGAATTAAGGGGCCAGGCCCAGGTCCCAGTTCTAAAACAGCAAGCAGCTTATGAGGCCATGAAGCTGCTCACCAGTCATGAAAATCCATCTCTGAACTTCTCAGGGCAACCCTAGGAAGTACAGGACTGGATATCTGTTCCACCTCCCATACAGTATGAACCCCAGAAATGGGAGTTCAAATTCTGCCTACTAGGGTCTTTGGACCTTTACCCACAGAGACTTGGGGACTTCTTATAGGAAGAAACAGTTCAATTGTAAAAAGACTGCAGATTTATCCAAGCGTTATAGATAATGACTATGAGGGAGAAATTAAAATCATGGCTACTTCCCCTCATGGTGTTATTACGGTACCAGCTAATCAAAGAATTACTCAGCTCATTTTAGTTCCTTTGTACCCGATACCTTCAAGATTTATCAAAAATGAGAGAGGACAGAGTGGCTTTGGTTTCTCTGATGTGTACTGGGTACAATCTATTACTAGTAAGAGACCTAACCTTAAATTAATAATTGAAGGAAAAAGTTTTGAAGGATTAATAGACACTGGAGCTGATGTAGCCATTATTAGAGGACAAAATTGGCCTTCAACTTGGCCCCTGTCTGATACAATTATTCATCTCCAAGGGATTGGTTATGTGAATAACCCAAAATGAAGCTCTAAGCTTTTAACCTGGAGAGATGAAGAGGGCACTTCAGGACAAATTCAGCCTTATTGTGATGTCAAATTTGCCTGTTATCCTTTGAGAGAGAGAGATCTTCTGTCACAAATGGGCCTTGTGTTGTGTAGCCCTAGTGAAATAGCTAGTAAACAGATGCCAGAATGAGGCATTAGAACATCTGAAGGCCCTAAGCCTCACCCTAATAGTAGGAGTTCAGGGCATTTTCCATAATGGCCACAATCTTGCCTGCATCACATGCTGATAAAATTCAATGGGTTAATAATATTCCAGTGTATGTTGATCAGTGGCCTTTATCTAAAGAAAAGATAGAAGCTACTTCCTTGATAGTACAGGAGCAATTAGAGGCAGGACATCTGAGAGAATCTCAGTCTCCTTGGAATGCGCCTAAATTTGTTATCAAAAAAAAAAAATCTGGTAAATGGAGAATGTTACAAGATCTAAGAAAGGTTAATAAAACCATGGTACCTATGGGAGCATTACAACTTGGACTTCCATCTCTAGTAGCTATTCCTAAAGTATGTTATAAAATAGTGGTAAATTTGAAAGACTGTTTCTTTACTATTCCTTTGCACCATGCGGATTATGAGAGATTTACTTTCAGTGTTCCTTCTATTAACTTTAAGGAACCTATGAAAAGGTATCAGTGGACAGTCCTTCCTCAAGGCATGGCTAGTTTGTGGCACAAGCCATTGAGCCTGTAAGGCAACAATGGCCAATGATATATATCGCCCACAACACAGATGACATCTTATTAGCAGGAAAAAAATCCTCAGGATGTGCTTTTATGTTATAGAAATTTATAGCTTGCCTTAGCTGAAAAAGAACTGCAAATAGCCCCAGAAAAGATACAAACTCATGATCCTTATAATTATTTAGGCTTTAAATTTACAGATCAAGCCTTTTTTCCTCAAAAGATAGTTATTCACAGGGACAGTTTAAAATCCTTAAATCTTTTTCAAAAATTGTTAGGTATTATCAATTGGCTTCGCCTCTATTTAAAGCTTACTACAGAAGAATTGAAACCGTTATTTGATATTCTCGGGGCAAGTTCTGATCCTACCTCCCCTAGATCTTAAGTCCAGAAGGATTATTTGCTTTATAACAAGTAGAAAGAAGTACTGAAAATCAATTTGTTGCTTATATAGATTATTCTTTACCCTTACATTTGTTGATTTTTAACACAACGCATGTGCATACAGCATTGTTGTGGCAAAAAGCCCCTCTTATTTGGGTACATTCAAAGATATCTCCTAAACAGGCACTGACTTATTTTGGCAAAGAGCCAGACATTATTATTCAGCCTTTTACCGTAGATCAAGATGCCAGGTTGAAACATCATAGCACAGATTGGTTGCTTGCTCAGATAGGATTTGAAGGAACTGTAGATAATCATTATCCTCAAAATAGGTTGATAAAATTTTTAAATGTGCATAAGGTAATATTTCCTAACATGATGTCTTCACAGCCTTTGAGTAAATGCTCTTTTAATTTTTACTGATGGCTCTTCTAAAGGACAAGCTGAATATTTTATGAATAATCAACAGGTAGTCATAAAGACTCTTGTCCTCTCAGCACAATTAGCTGAATTGACCAGGGTATTAAAGTCTTTCAAGCTGTGAATGATACTTTTAATCTTTTTACTGATAGCTTGTATGTAGCCCAATCTGTTCCTTTATTAGAAACATGTGTTATGTTTAATTTTAATACAGCAGGAGGATCTCTATTATCGCAATTGCAAAATGTCATTCTTGCTCAAAAAAAATCCTTTTTATATCAGTCATATACAAGCTCGTTCTGGTCTTCCCGGATCTTTAGCTGCAGGCAATGATTGCATTGACAGCACTCTTATAGAAGAAGCCTTAGTTTCAGATCCTGTTGCATTGGCTAGACATGATCATGATAAATTTCATCTTTCTAACCATACCTTAAGACTCTGGCATAAGATCACTAAGGAACAAGCAAGGATGAACATAAAGCAATGCCCCAACTGTGTTACATTATTCCCAGTTCCACATTTAGGGGTCAATCCAAGAGGTCTTATGCCTAATCATATTTGGCAATGGATATAACTCATCATGCAGAATTTGGAAAGCTTAAATATATATGTCTGTATTGACACTTTTTCAGGATTCCTTTTTGCTTCTCTACATTCAGGAGAAGCCTCTAGAAATGTAATTGATCATTGTTTACAAGCCTTTAATGTGATGGGATTACCTAAGGCCATTAAGACTGACAATGGGCCAGCTTACATGGGAAAAAACTTTATATCATTTTGCAAATAATTTGGTTTGAACATAAAACTGGAATTCCTTATAACCTGATGGGGCAAGGAATTGTTGAACGTGCACACTGCACTCTGAAAAATTGACTTGTAAAAACTAAAGGAGGAGAATGATATCCTTCTAGATCATCAAAAGCACACCTTGCTTTTGTGTTATTCATTTTAAATTTCTTGCAAACTGACGTTAAAGGCCAGTTCACCTCAGACCACCACTGGAACCCAAACACTTCCAGTTCTTATGCCATGGTAAAATGGCAAGATCCACTTACTAACAAGTGGCGTGGTCCAGATCCCATTTTAATTTGGGGAAGAAGCTCCATGCGTATCTTTTGACAGAAAGAGGATGGAGCACGATGGCTGCCTGAAAGATTGGTTTGCCAGGTAGATGCAGGTCCAGAGTCTTTTTAGTAAAGGTGCCTCCAACTAAAATTATGGCTGAAAATCCTTTTTCCCTTTTAGCCAACAAAATATTCTCCAGTGAGAGCCACATTTCCTTTGTTACTCTCAGAGCACTTTCTCCCCTTCCCCCTACACACCTGAAAGCCAGACCTTAGGTCTGAGTGTTGCTAATTTGCAACTGATTTGAGTGCCTATTTCTGGAGGACAAATTTTGGGACTGAACTGTTGCTAATTTGCAACTGAACTGAATGCCTGGATCTTCCCCAAAGATAATGAAATGCTTGCTGCTTGTAAACTTCTGAGCTCCCTTCCTCCACCACCCTCTGAGCAAGTTCGTTACAGACACTTAGGCCCTGGCCCATGCTGGACTCCAGAGAGACTCTACGTGGCAATTTTTCATTGCAATAAAGAAAAGGCATTATATGCATGTCGTGGCTTTTACTATACAGGAATGAGGTGTGCTGTGAAGGCCTGCAATCAATGACATATTTTTGAATTGATGGCTTTCACCAACCTAAGGCAGGATCACATGCCAAGGCTGTGTTTATTAATCATAAACACTGAAAAAGCCCTGTTTGTGTAAAAACATGCAAACTAGCTGCACGTGACTTCCAAAGACAGGTATGGGAATGACCAGTAGATCCATACATAAATCAGGCAGGGTCGCTAAGCCAACATAAAATTCCCACACAGGACTATTGTGCATAAATATACCCTAGTCCAGCTAATTTTTAATAAGCAAGGGAGGAATTGTGACCCCCTCCTTAGCCAAAAAGTCTTGTGACTCAGAACTAGCTTTCGGCTCAAAGTGGCTGGCGCAGCTGGGGTGAACAAGACAAAGTTCTTTTGTCTACTGCATTGCTATCTCTTTCTCTGAAGTCCAGCTTGGAGTTACCACCCATCAAGATACGAAAACGCCCCTGATTGTCATGTTCCTGTCAGCTACAAGTGTTAATGTCCCGACAAGTTCTTGGCATCTAGAGACTTGCTTTCATTTTGTGAAATATATATATTTCTATTGTAACCTTGATCCCCATATTTTTTTCAGGCTCCTGCTTCTCGTCTAGGAGAATCCAGTTTGTGTGGCTGCTGGAGGCTACAGAAACTACACAATGCCTAGGTTGTATGAACACCCAACACACATTTCAGAAGCAAGTAACTCAATGAAACAAAAATCAAAGGAATAAAATCATAACAATATCACAGCACACACAGAAACTTAAAATTTAAAAATCATCTTCATCAAACATTATCAAATCTTCATCTAAGCAAGATCTCAGCACCCTCCACAGATAAGGACAGGAGTCTGTGTCCTTATTTGTGTTTAAGACTTGTTTTAAACACCTGCATAGGCACTGTCAGAAATTATGCTGTCCAAACCTGTACTGAGCATTTTCACTGTACATACTTACATCCTGGTTCTTCCTTCTTCTACATGTTGACATTAATAGCATCCTTATAGAGCTTCAGTTCTCTCTCTCTCTCTCTCTCTCTCTCTCTCTCTCTCTCTCTCTCTCTGTCTTTCTTTTCTTCTCTCCTCAGAAGTTTACTATAACTGTAGAAAAAGTTCATAAATCTAAAAGAAAAATATTATGACAATGCTCTGATATATATTTTTGTTTCAAGAATACCAACTTACAATTATTTAGCTCTGCTATGCTCAACTTACCTTCAGCTTGTTATGATAAGTTGTGGTCGTTCACAGATGTCTACATCATTGATCACTAAGACTATATTTTTTCTATCTTTATTTAATTAAAGAAAATAGTATTCTCCAATAGGAAAGGTAGATTCCTAATATTTTTATTGTCTGGCACAAAGTGCCTGAGCAATACCAGAAAAGAAAATTTAAAACTTGCAATTAGCTAACTATATGGGTTTTTTTCTTTTGTTTAAGATGATAACAATATATACTCATCTTCAACCTACCTAGTGGCTGACTTATAAAGGCAGTAGATTATCAGATTATACAAGAGTATCAGCAAAAAAGCTAATTGTAGCCAGGCAAGGTCCTTTGTATCTCCGAAGCTTTGTAACTCTTGCTTTTCTCTCCTCCTAAATGGCTATGCTTTGAAAAGTGCCTGCCTAAGAGAAAATCCTCAGTGACAGAGAATCCATACTCCTTTTTCACTCATTCCGTAAATTCCAACATTCTTTTTTCCAAATATTTGTTTCCTTATTTCCTAAGGTAAGATGCAACATAACATAACTAGGGGTGTGTGTGTGTGTGTGTGTGTGTGTGTGTGTGTGTCTATGTGTGTCTATGTGTATGTGTATAAGAAGATGTTGACCTTATTTTTGATATTTAAAAAACCCTAAGATCTTAGGGTACTAGTTTAAGACAGTATCAACCCCATATGAATATCCATATGAGAAAAGAAGCTAAAATAATAATTTACTTGCTCTTTGGTATTTTAATGATACATTTCTATGCCGACCAAATCCAATATTTGACAAGCTATGAAATATTTGTCTTTCAAGTTGACCTTTAGCTTAACTTCTTTATAACAAGCTGTATGAGACTAATTATTCACCAAGCAGGAGTTTCAAACTTTTTCCCAATGTTGTCAGTCAAGCATTGGTTAGACTCTGCTAGTCTAATTAAGTATGTACTTTCTAGGTCTAGAGGTTGAACTATTCATATCCTATTTCTGCTCTGCATGAGTAAGCCTCTGCATAAAGACACAAATTCAGCAACTGTGACTAAACCAACTCTGCTCTATATTGTTATAAAAATCAAATCTTACTTTCAAACATCTCACATGTAGCTTACTAAATTCAATCTTTATGCCATAATAAAGTTGGACCAAACAATTTTTATATTTAAAGTCTTTGCTCTTAAAATATATTTATGAACTCTGGTAAGTGTTGATCAAGCCTTGGTTCTGGTTGAAACTCATTCTGAGCACCTATAGTCGGGAATAGTCAGCCTTTTGTTCCTACCAACACAGAGACTTATCACTCACAGCAGCACAGGGTAATGCTTTGTGAGCTCTTGTGCTACTTGCCTTGTGGTAGAAATGAACCAGTGGATGATAAAGAAGAATAAAGTGAGAGGGAAAGGAAAGTAAGAATAGAAAGAGAAAAAGAAAAGAAATGGAGAGCCTCTTAATAGGATAATGCATAAGGGGATCTATGGCTATGGAAATACTTCCAACTCACATGAAGCTCGCACTTCCACATTTCCTTTTTGCCTGAGTTGCTCAAATTTGAGGGGAACTTTCCCCTTTGAAACAAGGTCATCAGTAAGACTTGGAGTTCTAAGACATCCTTTTAAATATAACTGCTTCTAAGAATTAGAATATTTTGGTCCCTGGGGCTAGAGAAATGGTTCAGTGATTTAGAGCACATACTGTTGTTCCAGAGGGCTCCAGTTTAATCTCTATCCATATCAGGCTGCTCACAACTATAGGTAACTCTAGCTCTGGATTTTAGGGGTTCTGACACCTCTGGCCTCTGTTGGGTACCTGCCATGCACACGCAACCACTCACTCACACATGTACACAACTTTGTGCACACTCAGAGAGAGAAGGGGGAGGCAGGGAGAGAAGGGGGAGGCAGGGAGAGAGAAATACACATGATCAAAAATAATAAAAATGAAATTAAAAAAAGAATATTTTGGTTCTCTAATAGAATTATCAATTTGGGAAATATCACTCCTGTTCTTTCTAAATAGGAAACAGAGAGAATTAGCTCCTTCAACAAAAATGAGAGTGAAAACTCAAGCTCAGAGCCACTCAAGAATCAACAAAGTTGGATTTACAAATCTGGAGTTCCATGATCCTTACAAGTAAAGACAGGAAAGAAGTGGAGAATAGTGGAGAATGCAGACTACACTGATGGTCAGCTTGGGAATACAGCTGAGAAACAAGGTAGAGCACAGAATCAATCAGTATCCTCTACACCTTCCTGTCTGTTACTTAGTTCTGTGCCAGAAAGTCCAGCAGAGGGTATGTGGCAAAGTGACAGGAAGTGAGTATGGAAAGTTTGTCAGTAATGGATGTGATCATTATTTATATTGTGGTGAAAGTTACAGAATTATAAGATAGAAAAGATGAACTGCTTTACATGTGTCAAAGACTTTAGAAACATACAGTTTATTGGAAACATTTACTATTAAATATAAACTGCCTGTGTATGTTCTTTGTGGTATGCAACAGTCTTGATCTTTAGTGTGGTGGTGTTGAGAGGTGCTTTAAGAAGTAAAGACCATGCATGCACACTACACACACAGAGTAAAAAAAAGTGGGAGATAAAGTAAGAGTATGAGAGATAATTAAGACATTGGAGAGTCTGAAAGGGCTCAAAGCTAGTCTTAGAGGTTGGTAGTTACAATTCAGGGTCACTCATCTGGCTATTTTCCTCCACCAATAGCTGTTTCTTTTCTGATCCTGTGCTTTGTTATGCTGTATTTAGTAAATTCTAAACAGATAAAAATAGCTGATCTGTGAGTATCAGCCTCTAAAACTGAGATAAATAAAACTTTTTTCTTCATAAGTAATCTGAGATAAATAAAACTTTTTTCTTCATAAGTAATGTATCTGTGAGGGTGCTTCTAGAAAGAATGAACAAGTGGGGTTAATCCAGAATGTGGATGGTGCCATCCTGTAAGATGAGAGACAGAAATTAATGATGGAGGGAGAGAAAGCCATAAATGAAGCTATTCTTCCTCTCTGTTTCCTGGTGACTATAAAATGAGTAGCCTCTATGACATGATCCCTCAACTTTGATGATCTGCCCTACCACAGACTTAGCATCACAGAAGTCAAGAATACTAACTAGAACAAGGAGCCAAAAGAAATAATTTCTCCTTTTATATTGATTTTCTCAAGTGTTTGGTCACATTTACAATAAAACTGAGGCAAACAGAGAAAAGATAGGTGGCATGTATGTAAGTAGATGATAATAGATAGATGATGTCTCAGTTAGGGTTTCCATTGCTGTGAAGAGACACCATGACTAAGGCAAGTCTTATAAAGAAAACATTTAATTGGGGCTGGCTTATTGGTTCTGAGGTTTGGTTCACTACCATCATGGTAGGAAGGATGGCAGCATCCAGGTAAGCCTGGGGCTGAGGAAGGAGCTGAGGTTTCTGAAAGCAAACAAAAGATTGACTTCAAGAAGCAAGTAGGAGGATCTCAAAGCCCACCTCTACAGTGGCATATTTTCTCCAGCAAGGCTATACCTCCTAATAGTGCCACTCCCTGGACCATGTATATTCAAACTGTCACATTCTACTCCCTGGATCCCCTAGGCTTGTTCATACACTTGAGTCTATGTGGGCCATATCTAGCCATAGCATAATGCAAAATACATCTAGTCCAACCTCAAAAGTCCCTATAGTTGGAGCTGCAGAGATGGCTCAGAGGGTAAATAAGAGTGCTGACTCTTCTTCCAAAAATCCTGTGTTCAATTCCCAGCAACTACATGATAGCTCACAGTAATCTGTGATGGGATCCAATGTCCCTTTCTAGTGTGTCTGAAGAGAGCAACAATGTACTCACATTCATAAAATAACTAAATAAATCTTTTTTAAAAGTCCACATTGTCTATTACAATCTTAACAATGTGTTCAATGTCTCTTCTGATATTCATCCATATATTACTATTCCAAACCAACAAAGTGAGGAAATCCTGGACAAAAGCAATATTTAAAAAGCAGCTGAGAAAACTCCGAACTCTGTATCTCCATGTCTGACGTCAAAGTATTCATCAATTCTCCCACTCTTTTTTGCTTTGATGACTGCAACACACTTCTTTCTTTTGGCTATTCCACTAACTGTTGGCAATTTGCCTCAGCAGGTATCGCATGGCTTTGGAATCTCTAATATACTGAGGTGTCCAAGGCAACTTCAACTTTTCAGTTTCTGGTTCCAACTTCTGGGATCTGCACATGATCTTCTGGGCTTCTCCGAAGAGCTTGAGTTGTAGCTCCAGCTACCCTCTGTAGCACTCCAGGGTCTGGTTTACTCCACTGTTGCTACTGTTTCTGGTCATCTCATCATAATGGCATCATAATGGTGCTTTTCATTGCAACTAGGCTTCACAAATAGCCTTTCATAGGCTCCCATTATGACGCCAAGTCTCAATTTCTTTGCATGACCCCTTCAATCCTGGAACGTCAACTACAGCTGAGGCTGCTGTTTTACTGGTGGCCTTCCCTGGTCTCTCACATTGCCAAGCCTCAGATGCTCTCCATGACACTTTCATGACTCTTTCAAAACCAGTACCACATGGGTGATTCTTATATATTACCAACCAAGTCCAGCTGCAGCATGAGGTTCCATCTTGGCTATCTCTAGGAGCTAACCAGCATCATCAATTGTCCCAGTAATCTCTTTCTACTCTTAATTCTAAATCCATAGCAACATGGAAGAAGCTTCTTAGTTTTGCTGCTTCCTGGAGCTGAAACATGGTCTCCCTGTTCTATTACATTATCATTATGTCTTTTCCAATGGTTTCCTTCACTGCCTAAGTTTGGCTGGCCTGGAACTTGCTCTGTAGATTGACCTTGAACTCAGAAATCTGCATGGCTCTATCTCCTGAAGGCTGGGATTAAAGGCATGTACCACCATGCCTAGACCTATACTTTTCCCTATTTGGAACTTGCTCTGTTCCAGGCTGACTTTGAATTTAGAGATCTGTTTACCTCTGTCTCCTAGGATTAAAGGTGTGTACTACAATGCCTGGGCCTAGTCTTTTCATGGCCACTGTTGCACAAGATTTGGATCATAAGATTTGCAAAAGATTTGGATCTTGAGTCTTCCACACTCAAGATCTGGATCACAGATGTTCTCTTCATTTCTAGATTGTCGTTCATTTCAGATTAAAAGTCCAAATGAGAACAATAACCAAGTCTCATGTTCAACTGCAAAAGCATAAACAATAAGTTTAGCAACATAGGCTCTTACTTTGATGTCCCCACTCCCTTAGTCTGTTTATCTCCTTGAATATAGGATTGAGCTCCATTCTATTTCCTCTGTCCCTTTATTCTTTGAACCATATATTTTGTATTTTTCCTTTCTCAGCTTGTTCCTTTTCACTAAAATATTCCTCATAAGAGTAAACATTAACATTGAGAGTTCATCTTGGTAGATTTTTACCTTTGATGGGTATGAAGTGTCCCTCCTCACATTTTTTGATAACTTTAAGTTGAAAGTTGATTTTATTCAATATTAGAATGGCTACTCCAGCTTGTTTCCTGGTACCATTTGCTTGAAAAATTGTTTTCCAGCCTTTTACTCTGAGATAGTGTCTGTCTTTGTCACTGAGGTGGGTTTCCTGTATGCCAGAAAATGTTGGGCCCTGTTTATGTAAGCAGTCTCTTAGTCTATGTCTTTTTATTGGGGAATTGTGTCCATTGATAGTAAAAAAATACTAAGGAAAAGTAATTGTTGCTTCCTGTAATTTTTGTTATAGGAGTTGGAATTCTGTTCATGTGTCTATCTTCTTTTAGTTCTGTTGAAAGATTACTTTCTTGCTTTTTCTAGGGTACAGTTTCCTTCCTTGTGTTTGAGTTTTCCATTTATTATCTTTTGAAGGGCTGGATTTGTGGAAAGATATTGTGTAAATTTTTTTGTCAAAGAACACCTTGGTTTCTCCATCTATGGCAATGTCAGCCCTTGGGGCCTCCCCTTGAACTGAATCTCAATTTGGGCCTATCACTGGACTTTCTTTTCCTCTAGCTCTTCTCTACTCTTGTTCCTGCAGTTCTTTCAGACAGGAAGAGTTTTTGACTGTGGGATGGCAATACCATCCCTGCATTTGATGCCCTGTCTTTTTACTAGAGGTAGACTCTTCTCAAAAGTTCCCTATCTCCACTGTAGTGCATTTCATCTAAGGTCCTTTCCTTTGTTTCCTGAGAGTCTCTGTCCTCCCAGGATAGCTAAAACAATTCTTAACAATAAAAGAACTTGGGGGGGAATCACCATCTCTGACCTCAAGCTATACTACAGAGCAATAGTGATAAAACAAAGGAGAACAAAACAGAACAACCCTGCTTGGTATTGTTACAGAGACAAACACATTCATCAGTGGAAAAAATTGAAGACTCTGAAATAAAACCACACACTTGTGGACACTTGATATTTGACAAAGAAGCCAAAATTATACAATGGGAAAAAACAAAGCATATTCAATAAGTGGTGTTGGTCTAACTGGCAATCTGTATGCAGAAAAATTAAAATTCTATTTTTGTAACTTATCTGCTGATTACTTTGGATTTTCTCACTAGACAACTTCTTATAAGATGACATGATTAATTTCTAATGCATATCAACTGTTCAAATTAACCATTTTCACTGCATTATTTTCATATAACTGTAGCATGATTTTATTGTATGTGCCCTCAGTACCATCCTTCTTATTCTCTCTCATCTCCTTTTTCTACTCAGTTATTTTCTCTTGCATAAGTTCCAGTAGAGACTCCTTGGTTGATTCCATTTTCTCAGGAGACTAGAGATCAATGATGCTGGCTGAGAGCAATAACAGGGTCTATACCCAGTTCCTCATGCTTGTACTGCAAGCTTGTTATCTGTTGGCTCCCTCCCCCCTGTCTCAGCTCCCTGGCAGAGCTGACAGACTGGGACTGAAGGTGGCCACTTGCTGGGGCTAAAACAATGGCCCACTACACTGCAGCTCCTCTTTGATGTCAAGAGGCTGGAAATTACACCTATGGACTCACACCTACTGCCTGAGGATATGATGAATGTAAACAAACCTGATTGCCTGAGAACTGAATCTGCAGAGACCTTAGCATCTCCACATCTGAAACTGTATTTACATTATGCATATATTTGACTTCTGGAGTTTTCAGTTTCATTTTGTACCTGCCTATATAAGTTCAAAATGCCCTCAAGTAAAAGGATGCATGATACATTTACTTAGTGTTCGTGTCTCTTTGTTCTCTGACCTGTTTCATTTTGCAGGTCCTGTCTGACCTCCTGTCTGAAGAGACCCACAGACCCGAGTGGGACTACAAGACAGCTCCACTCAGTTACCAAGTGAATAGTCTTCCCAGGCCAGTTATGTGTAATCTTAAATCTAGGTTCTGAATATTAGAAAAATCATGTAGTAGTTGTCTTTCTGCTTTAGAACTAGTTAACATAAAACAATCTCCAGTTCTACCCATCAAATCCATCCATCCCTCAAATATCAGGACTTGACTTTAAATTTTTTTATTTTATTGTTTTTAATTCTTATTGGATATTTTATTTATTTACATTTGAAATGTAAATTCAAAAAACCCTTTCCCAGTTTCTTCTCTGAAAAACCCTTATCCCATTGCCCTGGTTTTATGGGGGTGTTCCCCCACCCACTCATCCACTCCCACCTAACCACACTAACATTCCCCTATTCTGAGGCATCAAGCCTTCACAGGACCAAGGGCCTCCCCTACCATTGATGTCAGATAAGGCTATCCTCTGTTACATATGTGGCTGGAGCCATGGGTCCCTCTGTATGTACTCTTTGGTTGGTGGTTTAGTTCCTGGGAACTCTGGGGGGGGGGGGTCTGGTTGGTTGATATTGTTGATCTTCCTATGAGGTTGCAAACCCCTTCAGCTTCTTCACCTAACTCCTCCATTGGGGTCCCCACGCTCAGTCTGATAGTTGGATGCAAGAATTTTCATCTATATTGGTAAGGCTCTTTCAGAGTCTCTCAGGAGACATTCATATCAAGTTCTCATCAGAAAGCATTTCTTGGCATATGCAATAGTGACTGGGTTTAATGGTTGCATATGGGGTGGATGTAGAGAGCCACACCCGAGCCGGCAGCCTCCATTACAAGATGGCACTGGCATCCGGTTCCTTCTCCCCGTAACACGTAGTCTGCGCATGTGCCTAGGGCCAGAGCGCGCTAAGTCTCAGCCCATCTG
>JADRCD010212023.1:867-19913 GCA_019843815.1 Montemys delectorum | reverse complement strand
TAGGAAGAACGCAAATTTATGACAGCCTTGACGGAAACGGGGAGGGGGCGGGGGTCGGAAAAGTTTCAGCTGGTATGATAATGCCCATTCCCCTCCCTACCCCCCGCGGCCAACACTGCCACAAACAGCTTTGGTGCCACCCGGAGCCCTGGCCCCGCCGTCCCCTCCCTTTCTCTCTGCAGGCTCGAGCTGGCAGAAGCAGGCACACTTAAATTCCAGCACGGTCTCCACATTCCCCAGAACTACTATGCTCTATTACTACGGCTGCCCTCCCCCTTCGCTTCGGGGGTTCCCCCAGCCTCCCCGGAGAAGCTCGGAAGGCTACTGCCAGCCGAGGGGTGTGCGGCGCCCGAGTCCAGCAGGGCTGCGGGCTGGTTGCTTGTCCTGCGCAGTTTCTCTGCTCCAGGCACAAACACGGCGGAGAGCCGGCGCCTCGCAGACACACACAGATCCACGCATACAGTAGAGCTGTCTAGAGCCACATTCTTGCACACCGCCCCCTGCTCCCCCCCCCCCCCCCCGCGAGCTCCCGGAGTCGCTGAGCAGGGCGAGTGACAGGAGCGTCCCTCCAACCCGCGCCTGGCCGGGCAGGGAGGAGCGGCTCGCGGGGCCAACTGCGGCGCGTCTTCCGGCGCCCGTGGAGGCGGCGAGGGTGGGACGCGGGGCGGAGCCCGAGTTTAGGAAGAGGAGGGGACGGCTGTCATCAATGAAGTCATATTCATAATCTAGTCCTCGCTCCCTCTGTTTCTGTACTCTGGGTGACTCAGAGAGGGAAGATTCAGCCAGCACACTGCTCGCGAGCAAGGTAAATATAACTTACAACTCCTTTCTC
The DNA here is from genome assembly GCA_019843815.1 of Montemys delectorum. Lineage (NCBI taxonomy): Eukaryota > Metazoa > Chordata > Mammalia > Rodentia > Muridae > Montemys > Montemys delectorum. The sequence continues at coordinate 19,081 of JADRCD010212023.1, read as the reverse complement.
TTCTCTCCCCGGCTCCGGCCTTTCGGCAGCAGCCGCCGCCGCCGAACCCCTCGGGCACCGCGCCGCCTTCGCCCCGGATTATGCATCCTTATTCTAATCATTATTTATTGTGCATGCTCGAAGACCAAAACAAACTGGCGGGCCAACCGCTACAACAACAAAAAAGCCCGCCTCTTCCCCGCGGGCCTCAGGTGGAAAGCTCTAACCACAGCTCCGGGGTGGCGGTAGAAGAAACAAAGTTTCAACCGAACCTTGCGGTTCTAATAATAACAGTAATAATTACTACTTGGAGGGGGCAAGGAGAAGAAATCCCAACATGTCACAGCCTTGACCCTGGGCAGGTTGACAGGGATGCGCTGCCAACTCAGGGTTGCAACACACACTCGGCCAGGTTGCATCCCCCCCAATCCCCTAAAAAGCAGATGTGGAGAGGGCTGGTGGCAGGAGGAGAGGGGCTTGGGAACTCGGGGCGGGGGGCGGGGGACTGGAAACGCGATAGTTCACCCCGAACCATCCTCCCCATTAGAGTTGGAAGGGAACAGGAAAGGAGGGAGAGGAGCCCGGGCCGGCGGCAAGGCGCCAACCAACACGGCTGCTATTCGCCTCCCGGGGACTTGTTTAAAGGGCTCCGGCTGCGGGGACGAGAGCAGATCGTGGCGGCAGGAGTAGTTTGGACTGGCGCACTGAGCGGGCGGCGGCCACTACCCCGGGGTTGGTGCCTGCAGGCTCCGAGGTGTCACCTCCACTCCCCGGGTCCCCTAGGGCAGGGAAGGGAATGTAGACTGGTGACAGGCCTTTAGGTGAAAGGGTTGCCCCGGGGGCTATGACCGTGGCGCTGCGGACCTTCTTGTCTGGTACCTAGAAGCAGCGCGGGCTGGGATGTTGAAGTTCGGGTTGTCCAGCCCGGGTCTCATTACAGTGGGTGGAAGGAAGCCCCAAGGAAAGAGGTCCGAGGTGTCCACTGGGCTCCGTTAAGCCTCCCCTCCCCTCTCTGGGTTTGTTTTCTTTTGCTTGGTGTCTTTCCTTGGCTAGCGCCGAAGAAGCTGCAGACGCGGGGCGCCTGGGATGGTCTGGGTGTCAGGGGCGCACAGGGACCCGGGAGAGCGACGGCGGCTGAGGGCTGGGGAGGCCATGATCCGGATAATCCTCTCTGCCTGACTGTCACAACAGGACCCCGCACGCACTCGGGCAGCGGCCGTGGTGTTCGCCCGGGAAGGGGAAGGGCTGCAGTGGGGAGGAAACAGGGGGTGGAGAAGGAGGGAGGCGGGGAGAGCCGGTGGGAGCCTCCTCCTAGCGATGACACTCACCCCTTCCTTCTTGCACCCTGCTTTCGAGTTTGCTTTATTCCCATCCCAACATAGTTCACCCCTTCCCTTGCCTCCTCCTCCTCCCCCATCGCTGGGCTGCCTCCCCACCCGTTGGCGTTGCAAAACAGGGCCACGCCATCTGCATAGGTGTCGCGATGTACTTCCCCAAATCACTGGTCCAGCGCGCCAGCCCCCGGGCGCCCTCCAGCCATCAAGCGCACACCAGCACAGTGCCCCTCCCGGTGCCCCGCACCAGGCCGCGCAGCCTGGACGCAGTGACACCGCGCCGGGCGGGGCGCAGCGCTGAGGACTCTAGGGGACACCCGCGCTCCGGCCCGGGCACTCACGCCGGTTTCCGGTACCTGCAGGAGATCGCCGGGTGCGGGTGTCTGCATTCACCCCCGCCGCCTGGATCACATTATTATTATTATTTTTGTACCGGTTGCTACTCGCTGCGGAGAGTGGTGAGCGCCGGGCTGGTAGGGCTGCCTGGGGGATGGGGGCGGAGGGAAGTTGGACACCAATCAACCCGGAAAAAAAAAGTTTGGCAGGGCCGCAAGTCGGATGGAGGGGCTGGAGGGGGCGGCGGGCTGGCGTGAGTGTGCAGTGCGCCAGGGACCAGTGAGTGGCGAGCTGCGCGGGCTGTGTCTCCAGCCGGAGCACTCCCGGGAGCCGGACGCAGACCCGGCTGGGTCTGGCGGCGGGAGGCGGTGGCGGTGGCGGTGGCGGTGGCGGTGCGTGCGGCGGCGAGGGCGAGTGCGTGGCGCGCGCGAGCGGCGGAGAATCAGGAAGTCACCGCGGCGAAGCGCACAGACGTGTTTGATCGCCGTGACATGACGCGCGCGAGGGAGGAAGAGGAGGTGGCGGGGGCCGGGCCGCGGGCGCCGGCCTAAGCCGCGCTGTGCACGCCGCTCCCTCGCAGCCCCGGGCGGCGGCAGCCCCGAGCCCTGGCCGTTCAGCGTCGCCCAGGTAAGGAGCCGGCTCCTCCCGCTGCCGCCGCCGCCGCCGCCGCCGCCGCCGCCGCCGCCCGCTGAGCTTTCTAGGTCTTTCTCTGCCGGCCCCCCTCCCATCTTTGGCTCGCCTTCCGTGCAAAGTCAGGCAGGCAATCGATGGCAGGGAAAACTTTCCAGCGGGAGGCACTGCGCGGGGGAGATGGAGGCCTCGCGGGTGGCTGGCGTTGTCAGTTCTCTCTGCTCTCCAGGTCCGGAGAGAGTGAGTCGCTGCGCCCTGCGGCTGTTGCACGTTCAAACTTCGGGCCTAAACGTGCTTCCAACTCTCGCAGGATTTTTACTCCACGGAGAAAATAAACACCCCCAAGCGGTCCACTCTCTCGCGGGGCCTTGGGGGTGTTTAAAGCGAAGGAGGAAGGTGTAGGAGGGGAGAAAGCGAGGGCGTAGTGCAGAATCATTCCTCATTCAGTGTCTGCACCGGGTGTTATGTAATTTTAGTGGCACATGGGTGAGAAGCCCACACTGGGCTTCTCCCTCCTTTGTTTATATAACTTTTGGGGAGTTTTGCCAGGCTGTATCCTTTATCCCCTCCTCCCCAGTGCAGTGGAGGTTGGTGCTTTTGAAAAAAAGCGGAGTGACCGGAGTTAGCACTGTTTTGTTGAGGTGTCATCATTGTGTCCTTTTTAGTCATCTCGTTGACACAGATTCCTTTGTATGCTTAACAATGGAGCATAAGGAAGACGTTAAGTACTCACGTTTGTTCTTTGCGCCTGGTGGTAGTGTTTAAAGTTTCAGTTAATTTTCAGACTTCTTTTCACCTGGTTTGCATGCCTTGCTTGTGGGAACACCTAAGATGGTTTGAGACTTACTTGGGTTTGGATAGCACAAAATTCCTCTCCACGACTCAGAAAACAGAGCTCTTCTAATAGTAAAACCATGATCGGTGTTAGGCGTGCATGTACTTACAAATGCACATTCTAGTGTTTTCAGCAGTGTCTTCCTCCAATTTGTGAGGCATTACCTGAAGCGGCTACCTACTCGGGACTTGTCGAGCTTCAGCAGTGTGTCTAAGCACTCCCAGTTGAAGGGTTAGGAGGCGTGGTTGGGTTGTTTCTAAGGTGGTATTATTATGCAAATGGAGACACACTTTTTTCTTTTCAGAATCTAATTGCCCTTTTATTCCTCCAGGCTTGCTGACTTGCTTTTAAAATACTGAGTTTGGATAGTTGAGGAAGGGAACCCAAAGTGGGGATATGGGACTAGGGTCTAAGGACAAGAAGTTAAAGTATGCTGTGAACTTGTGTGAAAATGCCATAAGGAAACACATTAGTTTGTACGGCCAGTATACACTAAGACAAATTTTAAGAAAAAAGAAAACCTTAAGAATGCACCATCAACAACAGACTACAAAATACTCCCTTTCACCTCAAATGTTTATTACTGAAAAACTGGGAGCTTTAGAGACACCTGTTGTTAAGATAGGTTGAGGGGAAATAATCCACAGGGTAGAGGTAGAGAAGTAGAGGTAGAGATAGAGGGCTATCTAGGTTTTGTTTGGGCCTTTTAAAAGTGGGGCCATATTGGTAGAGAATGTTTTTTTAAATGAGTTAGGATTTGGAGATGTCAGACCCCTTGACAGGGAGGGGAGAAGGGGCTACCTCAGGCAGCCTTTCTCTCAGGACTTGTATCACTCACAGCCTAGCCTTGGCTCTGGCTGCACTCTGGTGTCTCTCTCAGAAAACACCACTGAGCTTGCTCAAAGCAGCCTTAGATCTTTGCTTTTGTGCTTTTGTAAAGTGGGTTGTTGTTTTTTTTTTTTTTTTTTTTAAACATTTCTCATCAAGTTTCTTGAAAAATGCTCTGGCCAACACCTGAGGCTTAGAACTGACAACAATAAAAGTGTGTCTTGTATGGTTAGTGCTTGAATTCTTTTTTTTTTTCTTTTTTCTTTTTTTTTTTTTTAAGTATTCCTGACACAGTATACTTAGAAAGTAACCCCTTTGCAGGTAATTATTTAAAGCTCTGTTTCTTTGTAAGTTGAAAATAAACCTTTCTGCAGGTGGGGGTAAAAGCACATCTGTCTCTTCTAGAGGGCAGCTCGGATAGTCTACGATACTGTACAATTCTGTAATATTTTGACGTTTCCTTTGAAAGGCTCATTGTGTTTTGGAGGACCGTAAACAGAGAAGTTTCATAAATTATGGAAGTGGTGCTGCTGTCCTCCAGGGGTTCCAGGTTGTTCTCTCCCTTAGAAGTCTTCCTTTGTAAACAAGGCCTTTGTCAACCCTCCTAGGTCAGCAGCTTTTTGCTGCTCTAGAGAAATAATAAATCACTATTTATGACACTTTGACTTGCTGCCATGAGGACTCCTGACATATGTCAGGCACCATGCTGAGCGCTGGTCCCCAGTCTCAGCATTGTGAAGGAGTGCCAGCCAGCCTGGGCCACCAGAAGTTATGATTCAAACTGTTTCTTCTTAAGGTGTTGTAGAAGGAAGAAAACTATGGGTCACAGTTCCCCTTTGTGGTAATTTCTAATGAACAAATGAGAAAATGCCCCTCATATGAAAAGCCAGATTTGGAGATTACTTTTATTTTTTTCCCTGTCATTGTTCAGAAAATTGTGTATAACTTTTAATATCTAACTAGTTAATAAACTTATGAGCCATTACATAAGTAATTGGTAATTTATTTGGTAGAGTGTTTGGGAAGTTGTAAGGCGTTCGTTTTTTTCTATGCAGAAAATCGTGACTTTGTGCTAATTAGAGAACACAGGAGTCTAATACTATGCCTTGCCAGAGTTTGTGAAAGAGCATATTTATTTGCCTAAGATATTTATTACCAAGTTAAATAGGATCTCACAGAGTTTGAAAGACTTTATGTCTCTGTTACTGTTTATTATATCTTTATTATTTTCCATATTATATTTAGCACCTTTCCTTGAAAGTGTTCAGGATACATCCGCACTTTAAAGTACTAAAGTTTTTTTTTTTAATGTCATTTAAATACTTGAATAATTATACTTCAGCAAACCGTCTAAGGGATCTAATGGAGCCAGTACCTAAATGATGGGGTTTTAAACCATTGACTAAAACCGTCTCATTAATTCTCTCCCATGATCACCTAGAGTGATGCATTGGATAAGGAAGTAGATTCTGATTTTTTTATTTGTTTGCTTTTTGGAGACAAAGTCTTATGTATGCCAGACAGGCCCAGAATTCACAATCTGCCTGCTCCTATATCTCTATTGGAGTTACAGCTGTATATCACCACACCTGGAGCTAAGGATAGAGCACAGGGCTTTGTGCATGCCAGGCAAATACTCCACCAATGGCATCCTTAACCCACGATTTATTCCTGGACTTTTAGGAAACTTCATCTGAATCTCGATATTTTACTGGTTGTTTGGGGCCTATAGGACATTGTGACAGATATAATCAGGCTATAATTCCACGTGATTTATAGCATCTAAGAATACTGCAGTTTTAGGTGGGTAAGCCTCAGTCCTATACCAGTACATGTTCTACATTTGTGCAAATACTACTGTCTTAGAAACTTTTCAAAACAAATTACTTAATCTAAGTGTGGTCTGGGGTTTGTAATTGATGAATGGAATCCCCAGAAGTTGAGGCTGAAATAAAACTTAGTTTAAAAGCCATTAAGCTATAATTATAATCCCCTCTTCTTTAAAAAACAAAACAAAACAAAATACTGGATTTGGCATTTGGGGGTTACAATTAGGTTTTAAAAAAAAAAATGGCTGAGAAAAGCTGTAGTGTGTAGGCCCCCAGGTTACCTGAGGGGGATTCTCTGTAGCTTTGCACTCCAGTTGTGCCTTTCTTGTTTGGGATGCTTGTGCATTTATGTGGTACACTGCAGTTTCTGCCATCCCACTGGGAGATGAGCTATCCCCATGGAAATTGAAGGTCTGGGAGGAAAGTCTCTCCTGCCCCCAGGCTTTTTAACAACTGGACACATAATAGCTTGGCAAATATTTGCAGCTATTCTGTGGTTTGCTGTTCTGTTCTGAGATGCCATTAAGCAAAGTCCAAAATCCTACTAAAAAAAAAAAAAATCAGTAGTCAGTAAGAAGTGGTATTTTCCAGAATGTACCTGAGCATCTAGACACAAGAAGCGAGTGGACTGCTGAGCCCTCCAACAGATCAGGACCAGCTCTCTTGACTTCATGGGACAGATACAATTTTACGAGAGGGTGGAAGAATAGAGTAAAGATGGGAGTGGTGGATGCAGTCAATCTCAGATCAGAAGAAGGCCTAAGCTCACGGGGACTAAGCTTGAACAAGCCTTGGGAAGACCACTGGATCTGTTTTGACCTGGTTATCTAGACCAAGAGGTCCCAGCAGGAGGGAGCTGCTATAAGATAAAGTTGAAGATTGTAGAAAGCCGTGTCTTAGAGGCTAGAGAATGAGTCTTTTTATCTATGACTTCTGGAGGCTTGTCTCTCAGAATTATATTTATGATCTATCTATCTATCTATCTATCTGTCTGACTTTCTATAATTTTAATATTATTATTTTATGTATATATGTTTTGTCTTCACGTATGTCTGTGTACTGTGTTTGTGGCTAGTGTCCACAGAAGGTGTAAATAGTCCTGAGCCCCCAATAGGCACTAGGAATCTGTCATCAGGAAGAGCATCCTGTACTCTTAACCACTGGGTGATCTCTCCAGCCCCTCTCAGAAATTTTGAGCCAAGCGTCCTGATTCATGAACAAAGTTATGTTTTGAATTAATCTCGTAACTTGTCTATTCAAGTTCAAGGTGGAACTTGAAGATCTTAGGATTCTGGCAGTAACAAGCATTTGTATATGATAAGCTCTCAGGATGTCTGTTCACCTTATATTTTATTTGGTTTATCTCAAATGTAAGCTTGTCACTCCATTTTCAGTGTGCATCCAGTGGTAGGCAAGGAACTTGAAACCCAGAAAGGTTCAGTGGACCTCTTGATGACAGACTGGTTCCTAAATGGTTATTGTCGTGGATTTGAGGGATTTACTGTTGAGTTCCGATTATGACTGTGTCAGTCAGGGAACATTGGGCATATCAAAGATAATTTGGCCTAGAGGTGTAGTCGGTAGTAGAAGGATCACCTAATGTGTGCTTGTTAGGCTCATGTCCTTGAATCAATTCCCAGTGCTGTAAGACTGTCCATCACTTACTTAAGCCTGGTTCACTCCACATGGAAGCCTAAATGTTGAGTTTTACTCCTGAGTACAAGTGAGCCTGCCATCCGAACTTTAAGGCATGCATTTTATACTTTTTAAAAACTTGTTAGTGACTAGATGAAATTTTTGTAGTGGAAGCCATTGATTATTGTCAGCGTCCTAAGACAAGATTGCTTTGGAAAGGAGAATTCCACATCTGGGAAGGACAGGCATGCCTACAACATGTATGAGTGGTTACATTTCAGGATGATGCCCATTTGGGAAACGAGCTTTTGATGGCTTGATTCATTGGTTTCTCTTATGGCCAACAGCCTAATGGTGTATACTCACAGGGATTTGAGAAGTGAGTTTACCTTTTCGGGTCCCTATTCTCCATGTCCCAGATTAGAGAGGTGAGTTGTTTCTGTACTGAAGAGGTCTCTTAACACATTTTGGGTTTTCTGATAAAACACCTTGCTTGGGAACATTGTTGGTCCTCACTGGCCTGGAGTAGACTGTTTCTCAGATGGACTCCTGTACGATGGTAACTCAGGTTTCTGTGGGAGTGATACTGTGAAGGGAGGATCCAGCTCAGGCAGAGCTTAGAGCCCATGGGGGTTGGGGTGGGAGGGTAATTAGTGCTGCAGCACAGTTTGTTATCTTCGCCCTGCACCAGGCTTCCTCCTCGCCTTTGCCAGGTCTGACTCTGGGCAAGGACAGTCCCAAGGCAGTTTATTTAAAGTCAGAGCAACAGCTCAGGCATGTCCTAAATTTGTTTCCCTGATTGAAAGATGAAAGAGAGTTCACAGAAGCCCAGGGAACAGAGGAGTTTTCATCAAGCACTTCCTAAAACACATATGACTTTGAGATGAATGGCAAGCCAACATGAATAACTGTGAGAATATGTTGTCAATGCTTTTCTAGGTTTTGGGTGGGATAACTTATATTAGGCACAGTAATGATTTTTGTTGCCTAATCATATTGTCACAAATCATATTGTGAAGCATTTATAAGTTCTGCTTCTCGGGCCAAGTAGCGGTGTGGGCCTTCATGATGTTTTAAACAGGAGACAGACACTCTTGGCATCTGAACAGGAGGCTTCCGGTAAACTTACTATTTCCTTTACATTCACTGTTGTCCTATGCACGGTGCCTACACTAATGGTGTTCAGTCCTGTTCTAGGCAAATTGCTCCCTCTTGTGAAGGAGTTCAGTTCCCCTACAGAGAAGGGTGTGTGGAATGAAGAGATGCAGCCCTCCTGACAGAGGCTTCTGAGTCAGCAGACAGACACAAAGGACCCTTATCTTGACGTATCTGCCAAGTCTTATCGCTCTCCTGTAACAGCCAGAATGCTTGGGAAAGGCTGAGTTATTCTTAGGCCTTGGACTAAGTTCTTATTTATGATGGTCCACCGTTAGCCTGGCCCTCAGAGTCTTCCTGTAAAGTGAGCTGTGGGAAAGATTGGCTGGAGACTTGGGCTTTCTCCAAGCTTCCTTAGGAGCTCTGCGCAAGGGAGCTTTGGAGGTATTGTCCAAGCTACCGAGCACTCCCCAACTCACTCTTCTTGGTTTTTTTAAGCTTCAAAGCCTGACCAGTACTAACATCTCCAATAAGCCTTCCCTGAGGCCTTTACTCCCCTTTGAGTATCATCCCCACCCCCATAATGCTTTGGGGCCATTTAGCTAGACCCATACTGGTTTTGGAAGATCTCCATCTTTTTTTTTCTTTCTTCTTTGTTACCATCTATACACAAGTTTCCTCTTAGGTGTTCTGGGTTCCAGGGTGTGTGTGTGTGTGTGTGTGTGTGTGTGTGTCCCCTTATTGATCTCCTGTAAACTCCCCTCTGCCTGGAACACTCTGTAGAGCTGAGAATAAATACATACAAAATGGATCCTTTGGTGTTGGACTAAGCATTGTGACCCGTTCAGGCACTGATGTCTTCATCTCAGAATCTCTTTAGGGCTTGGCTTCTCTTTATTTCATTCCTTCATAAGTAAATATACTGTCCCAGCAAAGCCTAGCCATTGCAAAACACCTCTGCCTGCGTTTCCATCTTTGTTCTTTGTCTCCCACTTTCTATCTCTGTCTGGCCCAGCAGTGGAAGACATTACAGAGGTGCTGGGCTCAAGCTGAGGCATGTTAAACCTAAATCAATGTGGTCAAGACTGCAGATTGGCCAGCTATTCTCCTGGTTGTATCCTTAGGAATGGTGCCTTCCTTTCATCTCCAAGGCAGTAAGGAAAAGATGGGCCTGATAGTCTTGGTAGTGGGCATCAGGGCTCAGGTGGTGCATCCCTGTGTGGTTCCCAGGGATTTGGACCCAACCAGGGCAGCAAGGGAATGAAGAGAGAAGAAACACACTCAGAGCAAGGCAGTAAGCTGGGATCAACAGGACCCGCTCTCTTCTGGAGAAACCACAGCACCCCGGACACTCAGCATGCTTATTACAGAGAAAGGCAGGGCTATTGCATACAGCTGAACAATGAGGTGGGCTTATTACATACAGATAAAACCAGGAGGCACAGTTTATGTTATACAGATGGATCAAGAAGGCAGATTTAGTTAATCTCAGTAGGAGCAGTCTCTGAAGGGGAGAGTCTTGAAACTGTAAGCATCTGGGGTAGTGGGAGAGAAATCTGCAGCGAACACTTTCTGTGCATTGTCACTATTTGCACTTGCCCCACCCCACCCCACCCCCTCTCTGAGCCTGAGACTGTGGGGTCCTTGACAAGGCCATGCCGGTGTGAACAATACACATTCACTCAACAGCTCACTCACTTGGGCCTTTCTCCAGCTTCCTAAACTCAACAGGAAGGTTGTGGGCTCTGGTAGCCTTGATTTGGTGGTGGTAGGCTTGCCCTGATATCTGTGTCTAACCCTGCTTGGGTGCTGCACTGCAAGTCAACAGATAAATGGTTCTATGGGGAGTTTTGCTCCTGTGACCCATGTGACTTTAGGCAAGCCAAATTGTTCCTTCCTGCCTGCCTGCCTTCACCTTTGCAGTGGGAGCCGGATACAGTGTCTCTTTATGTCTAGAATAATTATGAAGCATATTAGGTATGGTAAAGTCCTATTACCCACGTGAAGGTCCTTGGAATTTCCTGGCTTGCAATTAGCCAGGAGTCTTAAGTTTTGTCTAGGTTGTCATAGTTGGAGTGGTGACCCTTGAAATTCAGTGGAGTTGAACTCCTTTTAATATGCAGATGGAGGGGCTCAGCCTTTCAGAGAGAGCAAGGAGGGAGACTTAGGCTGACTGTGGGATTTGGGGTTGTGGGAAGTGCAACCATGGGCTTTTCTTTTTAAAAGCACACACTCCCCAGTTGTAAAGGCAAGAATGTCTGGGTGAAGAAGACAGGGTGTACTGCTGAAGAATTCTTGCCAAGAACACAGTGGCCTGGCCCTCTGGGAGTCTTAGTCTGAGGCAGAGAGTAACATGGCAGGGAGGGAAAAGGGCCTCGTTGCCTGTGTATGGGTGGCAGCTGGCCTCTCCCCAGGCAGATTACCTTCAGTGTATTAGGTGCAACATTTCGGACTAGGCTGTCCCCTTCTGAGATAATGTAAAACTCTGATGCAAACTGAAAATAGTGTCAGTTTCGTCACTGGGATAGTCCTATCGTCTGGGATTAGCCCAGCTCCCCTCCCACCGTGTTCCTGGGGCCATCCCCTTATCTCCTCCCATCCAGAGCCTTGAAGAAGGATGAAAGGGGTAACGATTTGAGTGGACACAAGGAGAGAGCTGAGTAGGCTGGCCTAGACTTGAAGCCCTCACTGCGGACTCAGTGATAGCATGCTCCCTGCCTTGAGATTTGCATCTCAGATCTGTAGCCCTAAGGGTCTTTATAATAACAATATAGAATTGTGCCATGGTGCATTTGGACTAAAGAGTAAAGTTGCAGCCAGAAATGTAGAGGAAGAAGGAGAGTGGAACTTCTGGCCTCAACTCTTCTTCCTGCGAGTACTTGAGTGATGGACAATCCTGGTTTGGGCCTAGAAGCCTATTCAGGATCTCAAGCAAGCACAGGATTGGAATGGGGGCGTCTTGGAGATTCTCTGGATGACAACAAGTCATAGATAGATTGATGGAGGGGCCTTTGAGATATTCCCATCCTAAGACTAGAGGGAGCCAAGGGACCCCATGGGGAAGGTCCTTTTCAAGTCCTCAAGATTTGAGGCAGAACTCAGATGTCTGGATTCACAGTTGAGTTGGAGATCAGCCATCATCGCTTTGGAGTTTGGAGAGTCTAGATCTTCACTATTCTCTATTCACATGACCCAGGCCTAAATCGTGCTACTTCTCTTAGTCCTGTATATTCATGACATCCGTGAGTCTGTGGATTCTCTTATTATGGAGTTTCCCATGAATCATGTTCCTATATTAAAATGCCACTTAATGTGTTCCGTAACTTCCCATTTCCCTCCAAATATATTTTTCCTCATGAGAAGTTTTAGTTTCTTTAAAAAAAAAAAGAAAGAGAAATATTTGTCTGGAGTTGTATGTGTTTTACAGCATCTCAGAGATTCCAGATAAAGGTGATGATACATGCAGAACACAGTTGTGGATTTATACATACTAAACATGTAAAACACAAGTAGAGGTGTCAGGCTAACTTGAGTGTTTGGGTCTTCATTGTTCGATGTTGTGCTATATTACCAAAATACCTATTGGAGCCGATTTCACAACAAGCCGTAACAGGAACTAAGTAATTTCCTTTAATTCACTAAAAAATAAAGGGGTGTATCAGTTTGTTGATATACATGGCAGAACATTATAACTTGTAGTACCCAGTGAATTGACGTCATCTTCCTAAGTTTAAAATGCTGACCAAACATGTTTGTGTTTATGTGAGAGGTAGGCGGAAGGTTAAACACAAAGGTTATTTCCATATGCTTTGTTAGTCATAAAAAAATAATAACATTTGCTTCTTAGGGTATTTAAGGTTATAATTCACCCCAGGCCCATCTCTGTTTGAGGAAATACTTGTATTGAGTTCCTGTTTTAATTTATTCACCAGAGTCTCCTATGTCTCTGCATACCCTTTAAAGATTTCTTTATTTACACCCCTCAAACACAGGGTACTCTTTAGATTTATTCATAGAATTTATTGAATCTACTTGCCCTTGACATCTTGCTTGCTCTTCATTCACTGAGTTTGTTGTGTGGCATGGTTTCACTCTTTAGCCCAGGCTAGCCTAGAATTCTCAAAGGATGCTTCCTCACTCTCCCAAGCGCTGGCATTGCAGGTGTGAATGACTATGCCTATCCTCAGGTATTTTCTGAGCCCGTTGTACACACAGATAGAAGATGCTGGGGCCGCAGAAGTGAGGAGCAAGGCTCTGCGTTCGTGGGCCTTGCTCTCTAGAGGTTCAGTAAGCAAACAGGAATGGAACTGATGTGGCTTTTTGTACTTTCCCTTCACCTCCCACTTCACTGTGAAGGAGCCATGGGGGACTAGGCTGGCTGGTCTAATTGTATCTCTGCCATTATGTGGTAGGTGAGTCACTTAGAAGGAGCCATTCTGTGACTTGTGAGGTCAACAGCAAAAATGTTTCCCATGTACACGTGTCCCTACAGGGCAACTCCTGAACATGGAACAATTATTATCATACTGGCCCTTAGCTATGTTGGTTAGGATCTTTGATTTCTGCTGGCATTTGGAAAACATCTTATTTACTCATTTTGACTTACAATCCAAGGTGCAGTGACTCTGCCAGTCATTTCCTAGTGGGGAAATGCCAGGAAGCTTGGGAGCTATGTGATGGAGGAGTGTTCAGTTAAGTCTGGAGAAACAGAACGTTCATTCTCAGACACAGACAGCTACACCCTGGCATCCTTGACCAGAGACTTAGCACAAATCATGAGCCTTAGTTGTCCAAGTGGTTTTGGTTCTAATACTTAACCTGGGAGGAGGACCACAGCTTTGTTCATTTTGATTACTTGAGGTCTAGTAGCTGTGGTGGGTAGGTGAGGCAGGTAGCTGTGTTGGGGATTTTATTGTTGTTTTACATATATTGTCTCATCTGACTCTAAGAAGTATCAAGACAAGAACTTATCTAGTAATTGTGTCTGGGTATATTTGAGCCTATATTTGTATGATCCCTGTAGCTTTCTTCTCTCTTTCTGTTTTTGTTTTGTTTTGTTTTGTTTTGTTTTATTCTTTTGAGACAGGGTTTCTCTCTGTAGTGCTGGTTGTCCTGGAGTTTGCTCTGTCCACCAGGCTGGCTTGGAATTCACAAAGATCCTCCTGCTTCTGCCTCCCAAGTGCTAGGATTAAAGACCTGTGCCACCATGTGTGTGATTTTTCTTCCTTTTCTATAATTGAGACTTCTCTTTTTATTATCAATTGATGAACTTATATTTTTTTCCCTTTTTAGCTATCTAGAAATCTTTGTGAAGTTTTTATTGCCTGTTGGCTTATGAGAATGAGTCTTGGTTGGATACTTATGTGGAAATGATTTTCTATTCCAGTGGTTTGGGGGAGTGGGGGCTTTAATGACTTCTGAGGTGCCTAAACCAGCCTATAATGAGAGTATCTGTTGTGTTTAGTAATAAATTTCAGACTTGTTTAGATTCTGCTTATGTGTTAAATTTCAGTTGCTCCAGTGAGCCTCTCTATATCCAGGATGATTTATCATTCGGGGGGAATCACTTAAAGTATGTGTTTTGTTTTTTTTTTAAACAAGTGGTCTTCATAAAGCCTGAGCCCAGGGTTATATATCACATTCATTCAAACATCTGGAGGAGGCCAGGCAGTTCTGTTTGATGTTAGTTCCAGAAATGGCACCATCAGATTTTAACAACTGCTTTATTTGGACCTTAACATCATGTTTAAAACATTCCTTTCTTTCTCTTTTTTCCCCTCTCTCCAACTTAGTGTCACTCTGCTGACTGGCAGAGCCAGGAGACATAGATGTCTACACCCACAGACCCAGCTGCAATGCCCCATCCTGGGCCTTCCCCAGGGCCTGGACCCTCTCCTGGACCAATTCTGGGGCCTAGTCCAGGACCAGGACCATCCCCAGGTTCTGTACACAGCATGATGGGTCCCAGTCCTGGACCTCCCAGTGTCTCACATCCTATGTCAACGATGGGCTCTGCAGACTTCCCACAGGAAGGCATGCACCAATTGCATAAGGTAAGACTCTGCGCCCTCTCTCCCACTCCACCTGTCTTCTTGGGCATTCGGATGACTCTGGACTCTCTCCTGTTGTTAACATGAGGATCTAGCTAGAAATTTGTGTTAACTTGCATGTTATTAAAAACATTCCTGTAATCTCAGTACTTGAGAGATTGAAGGAAAAGGATCATGCATTGGAGAACAACCTGGATCTCATAAAAACAAAACAAAACACAACAAAAAAAAACAAAACAAAAAAACCAACAACCAAACCACAACAAAGCCCAATCTAAAACAAAAACCATCCCCAAACTGGTGTGAAGCACTTCTACCAATGGCCCAGTAGTAAAGATGTTTTCTTTCTCAAACGCAAAGGTCTGCCATGTAATTTGGACAGGTTTAGGATTAGTGGGTTAAAGGTATTTTGTCTTGGTGAATGTGTAGCTCAGTAAGGGAGACTTCCTTCCCTCATCTCTCATGTAATTTATATTACTCACAAATCAATATATTGGAAATTAGTCCTCCCTACAAATGTTGAAATTTATTTGCTAAAACTAGATATATATAAGAGGTAACAGAGAAAACCTGTCTCAAAAAAAAAAAAAAAAAAAAAAAAAGAGGTAAAAGTCCATCTTCTGAAGATATTTCTGGGCCTGGAGAGAGAGCTCAGCAGCTAAGAGCATGTGTAACACTGCTATTGGGCAGCTCAAACTTGCTTGTAACTGCAGCTTTTGTTAAGTGATGTCCTTTTCTGAACTCCTCCGGCACCCCCATGTGTGCCACGAGAGATAGCATGGGTGAGCATGCGTGCATGCACACAAACACACCCACAAATAAATAAATCTCTAGAAAGTATATTTTCAAAGGACTTTATTAAAATTAAATAGTTTATGGGGAGTTCTTTCTTCATTGCTTTATCAAGATGCGTAGATAGCTCAGGTTGGCCTCAGAGTCTCAACCATCCTGCTTTGTGTCCAGTGCGTGCATGAGCTGCAGTGGGAATCTTGGGGATTCTCTGTCCTAACTCTAGTTCAGAAGATCTTCTTGTTCATTCCCAGAATAGTGTCTAGCTACCCTGTTTATGAGACCTTGATACTTGCCAGGAATATGATCATCACATGGGTATTGTTCAGCACAGACCCCTTCTAAGAGATACTAAGGATAGCTTTTCTGAGAAAGAAAGCTCCTCTTAGACTGCTTGCTTTGAAGGTTAGTAGTAACCGAAGAGAAGAAAGCCAACAAGGGCACCACGTGTTACTTGAAGGTCTTGTCTCATGAGACCAGTGGAGGCTTTACGTCCCTGTCCCTGTAGATGCTATCACATAGCAGCATATGCATAGCCGCGCATCCATCTACCATCTCTGGAGAAACAGAACCAGTGAGATTCAGGGTTTGTCCTTAGGAGTTAATTGACTCAGGTGAAGGCTGACAAGTCACACAGTTTGTAGTCAGCAGGATGGAGAAGGAGTTTAGTTCCCATCCAAGTCTGGAGGCCTGGGAATCAGAACCGTCAATCCTGTAAGCCCTAGTCAAAGTCAGGAAACAAACTCCCAGCCTAGGTCCGAAGACAGGCCTCCTCCTGACCCTCACCTTCTGTTGGCTCCTGGCTAGGCAGTGTGAGATGAGGCCTGCTGCTTACTTAGGTCAGGGCACTCTGCTTCTTAAGTTTACATTCAATCCCACCTGGAAAACCCCTTGGAGACAAACCCTGAAATAACGCTTACCCAAGCCATTTGGATACCCGTGGCTAATTCAAGGTGACATATTAAGCTAACCATCATGGTAGACAAGTGATAGAAGATACTTGATAAAAACAAAAGCATCTCCCTTAGAAAGGGGCAGCAGGTCTTTCCTCATTTTATAGGACTCTAAATCATTTTCAAGGTCGGGCATTAGAACGCCAAAGTGAAGGTTTATTATCAGCAAAGTAGTATGTACTTATTGTGAGAAGTGGAACAGGGCCAAAATAAAGAAGATAATTCCCCAAGGAAGCAGCTATACATGTTACTTTCCCCATACTCTGTAAACAATACAGCATCAGCACAGGTCTGCACAGACAGGGTTTTTTCACATCACAGAACCATGCCATCTCTATTTATTATTCTGAAACATTCATCTTTTTATTCAATAATATATCTGCAGTATTCCCAAGTTTGTATCCCTCCCCACTTTTGCTTGATTGTTTGCTTGAGATAGAGTCTCATGTAACTGATGCTGGCCTAGACATCACTGTGTAACCCAGAAGGGCCTTGAACTCCCTCCTGTCCTCCTTCCTTCTCTGTGCTACCATGCCTGCTTATCTCATCAAATATCTACTGAACTAAATCTCTTATTTTCCATAGCATATTATAGGATGACATCTTGGCGTACTGAAGTGACTGAATCATCGCATGCTATGTTAACTTGAAGGTTTAGTCTAGATGTGTTCTGCCCTTATAGACTCTGTGTGTTACCAAACCTCCGAATGACCTGAGGAAAAATGTGGAGGATGTATTTAGTTAACCTTGGTGATGGAAGCATTTAAAAATTAAGTCTGTGGGTGAGTGTTAGTCATCTCTTCTAACTCATGGTTTCTTTCCTATGATCTTTACATCTCTCATCTCCAATTCACTCTTTTTGTTTTGAGTTTGTCTGCTTCTTTTTGTTCTGTGTTTGTCTTACCTGTGGACTTTGAAGTTTTTCTCTTTCAGCCTTGCCGATTTTGCCCCCTGCTTTTCCTCCCTTGCAGCTCCTCAGATAGCGCTCTGCTCTGCGTGAGGACCTGGGTGAACCCACAGAGCTCACACCTGCTGGCCAGATGCCTCCACTTTCTTCCTTCCTTTTCAGGCCTCTGTGTTCCTTGTCTTCCTCCTCTAACTCCCTCTGAGCTTCGGCTTTTCAACATCACTGAAAATAAGTAAACAAGCGGCCTAAATGCATCTGCTGCATGGCTTTGATTTCCTCTCTATTATTACTACTTAACAGACTCAGTGACACTCTTTATACCAGATTCTTCCCATTTTTCTTCTGAACATCCTCTTTATGGTAAAATTTCTCTCTTTTCAAGTGCATGCTTTTGACTCTGCAGAAATTAACTTTCTTTTCTCCAAAACTGCAAACACTCGTACTTTTCTTGCTTGGAGTCATGTGGTTTTTATAAACTCTTGGAAATGTTCCTTTCAGGCTGTTTTGAAAATTGCTATTACAGTTTGGGGAAGAATAGACTTTTCCCTTTCCAAACATATGCTCCATGGTCCCATTCTGGATTGGATTAACATCAGTTCAATAGCTATTTATTGTGTGTCTGTCATGCTCTGGGCCCCGGGTCCAGCATCCCATCCTTGTGCTTGGTATTTACTTCCAGCCTGTGCCTTTAGCCTCTCCTGGTTTCCCTCCCTTGGCAGCAGTGTCTCTCTCTTCTGTTCACTCCCTCCTTCTCAGTACTCACCCCCTTCGCTTCTCTACCTCTCATGTTCTTCTCTTCCCAACTGCCATGGAACCTTCTGGTTCAACTTTGTAACTTTCCTTAGTTCATTCCTCCAGTGAGGGAAAATGACCAGGAAAATAGGTTACCTCAACCATTTCACATAGCCTTCGCTTGGACTCCAGAAAAAGTTCAATATGTAACGGGTGTCAAGGCTATTTACAGAGGTATGAGAGAGAGAGAGAGAGAGAGAGAGAGAGAGAGAGAGAGAGAGA
>JADRCD010212022.1:53623-68757 GCA_019843815.1 Montemys delectorum | reverse complement strand
GAGAGAGAGAGAGAGAGAGAGAGAGAGAGAGAGAGAGACTGCTGGCTATTTGCTGTGTTGCCTGTGGCCAAGGACTGTGTGCTAGCTTGCTTTGTGATCTGTCTCCAGTGGTTGATGTGCTGTCTGTGCATGCTGGCACCAGAGTAGCAGCCACATCTTTAACTGAAAAGTGGAAGGACCTGAGAAGTTAAGGTGTCCTCGTGTAGAATGTCTTACTCCTGAAAACCGAGACAACAATTTAACTATAGCATCAATGACTTCTCTCCTGCTTGGAAAATGTGAATTTGGAAAAGCAGAGACTCTACCAATAGAACTGTTAGTAAAAAGCATGCTTGACTAATGGACATGAGGCCCTACTAATCCCCAATTATGGTGAAGCATTCTAAGTACATGTAGCCTACTACTTGGTTCAGCGAAACTTCCAGGGTCTCTATATTCAATGGTCAGATAAAGTACAAAGTCATATATAGCATGATTAAGATTGCCTCCACATAATGTTGTACATAGTGAACATATCACTCTGTTGATATTTCTGCAAGGCAAGTTGTACAGCCCATTTTCCTACCATAGATACAAGTAAAATATCAAGCAAGCAAGCAAACAAACAAGACAAAGAAACCTGTGGCTTCTCTCAGAAAGATAACCCTGTTCCCATGTTTGTTGCTGCATTATTCAAAATTCACTATTCACAGAACTGGGATACTGCACCTAGGTCCATTCATGGATGAATGAGTGAAAAAAATGTAGTATATACCCAATAGAATATTGCTCATATTTAGAAAAAATAGTATCTTATAATTTATATCAAAATGGATGGAGCTGGAAGACACTATGCTAAATTAGAGAAAAAAAGACATGTATACATTATTCTATATTATGAGTGGATGCTAAAAAGTCTATAGAGAACAGTGATTACTATAAGATTACTATAACTTGGAAAGTGTGGGAGGAGGAAGGAAGAGGCAATTTGATAATGACGACCCAAACAGATGAAATTCACTGTTGTTTGTTCATCTTAGTGGAGGAGCAATGATTCACCATGACATATTCAATATGTAATGGAAAACTCTAGAGGAACATAAAGCTGCTGCCAAACATAGAATAATGATAAAGAGATGGAAATGTCACTCTTATTTGTTCACAACACATGGATATGGATACTCAAACATTACAGTGTTTTTGTAAATGTGTACAATTGCTACATATTAATCTGTACATACAAAAAGTATTTATTTGGAAATGCTAACTGGTTGAAGATTATACATCATATGTGTGTATTAAATTAACTATGTACCATATATTGGGAATTGAAAGTAGCATTGGATGGATATTTTCATCATCATTATCATTGCATTTGATATTACTTCAAGTGATTTGTATCTTATTTCAAATAAAAAATGCATTATGTAAATTTTTGTGTTTATTTGTATTATAGATAAGACAGATACTAAAGATAATCTTAAATTATACAGACTTTGCAAATTATTGACACACTTCAATTTCATTCTTTCACTCAAATTGACGTAATGTGAGATGAGATATTGAAGAGATTTAAGACATCAAAACTATGACCATCGAAAGACTGAGGAGCTAGTCCGCAAAATGACCTACCAGATGATCCAGAGATGTCAACAAAGTATTCTGCTTGAGGGTCAATTTTGAGAGCAGAGTTAAGCAAAGATAGCAGTAAGTATGGTGGACTAGGATGCTGCAGACCAGAAGAGTCCACTGTGATTCTCTTCCATTCTGGAAAGGAATTTTTAAAGGTTTTATTATTTACTAGCTCACATCAATTACACTGCCAAAGATACTAACATATGAAAATTAAGTAATAGTAAATTAACATTTTAAGGCAAGCCTCCAGGCAGAATGAACTACAATCACCAGATAACAATAGTATTCATTATGTTAGAGTTCACAAGAAGCTATGGTCTTATGGCCTAAGGAATGTGTACAACCTTAAGGAAGAGAAATTTGGCTTCCGATTTAGAGGTAGGCAGGGAGAACCCTGGGAAAAGGAGGTTTTTTTTTTTTTTAATGAGAGAGATACTGTCCTGATTGTTCTGTCATGAGCTACATTATAGTAGCTCACTCTTAAGGTTACTTCTGCTTATTCCCAACACCTTGCAACAGAAAACATCAAAGGGCACACTCATTGAAGGTGATTCTGTTTCTGTAGCATCAGTTTTATCCATTCCTGGGCCTGACAACCTAATCCCAGCTCTCTCAACATATGTCTTACATTTCAGTCTTATTCTATCTAATGTTGGATCAGAGCCTGTCCAGGTTTACAAACAGGACTGCCTATCTTTAAAAAAAAAAGTGGTATATGACATTATTTTATTGTAGATGTTGACTTTTGTAACATTTCTCCCCAATAGTAGTTGCTTCTTTAATTTGGAATTTTTAAAGATAGGCTTAAGTAAATCAAAATTTAAAGGGTCTATATTAATTGCAAGAGTGTTAACAACCATATTATTTTATGTGTACTTTCAAATATTAATGTGCTATGTGTAGTATTAAATATCAGCATGTGGTATTTTACAAAACATAGTATTGTTCATAATGTGTTTTATTTAATTCATAGGTTATGAAAAGCTTTCCTTGTGTACATATTTCAATAACAATTATTTAATCTTTGCTTGAACAGAAATTTGTTCTATTCAAAACCTTGCATTCATTTCTGTATTTGCTCTTCTAATGCCTTATTAAACTGATAAATGCATAGTGGGCAATGACAAAACCACTGTACACACAAACTTTTAGAATATTTTCTTCTACAAATTTTTTTGAGCTTATTATATGTAGAGAAGTAGCCTCTTAATATATATGTAAATTGACCTGAGCACGTTTATACTTTGTATCAGATGAGGATGTTTGAGTACACTAATTCCTAAACTCTCAGTGCTAAGTTAGGACCAGTATTTACTACAATAAACAAATAGACAGTAAATGGTTTCCTTACTCCTTTGATAAGTGGTAAATGGAGTTGCATTCTACCAACACTCTAATTTCCACTGAATTACCCAATTTGCTTAATTTTCCGTATGTTTAACTATTTTGTTATTTATTTATTTATCTTTTATATTTTCTTAATTGTGCATCACAAGCTCATATTGTCCTGTGTTGTTTTGGAGTTACTTTGCTTTATTATCAGATTAGAGATAGACTTCTGTTCATCTTGAAAATAGTAACTGTTGGTATTCTGTCTAAACTCCACCACTACAGTTACCTGGCCACAGCCAGGTATGCTCCTCCCCACAGTTAACTGGGAATAGCCAGGCAGGCCTAGTGCACTATAAAAGGGGCTGCTTGGCTCCTCTCTCTCTTTCTCTCTTACTCTTGCCTCTCTCTCTCTTGCCTCTTGCCCTCTTGCTCCACATCTTCCCATTTCCTTCCACCCTCACTCTTCATATGTTCATGGACAGTCTCTACTTCTCTACTCTCTTTCTCTCTGCCTCTACTACTCTCCTAACACCCCTCCCAATGCCCTAAATAAACTCTATTCTATACTATACCTTCACATCGTGTGGCTGGTCCCTCAGGGGGAACAGATGCCTTGGCATGGGCTGACCGAGACATCCCCTTATCCCAAAACTTACCACACCTCCTTAGAACATATCTTAATACTTCTTTCTCTTTTTATAATCGTAACAGTAACTCCATCTCTGCTGGGAATACCATAGGGCTTTGGTTCAGTTTCTCTCATATTAAGAGTTTTCTCCCTCATAGAATATCTTATTAGTTCTTATAGATTTGTGATTTGCTAAGAAAGGCCTTTCACATCCCAACTAATGTATATGTCCATTTATAAATATATATTCATTTTGGATCCATATTTATGATTTATGCCAATTATTTTGTTATTGTACTTTTGTATCTAAACATTAATATTTTCCAATGGTTTTCTTATCGAGATGTAAGATTTAGTGTATAATTTTGATTGTTTGCATAGATCTGGTTTGTTGTATCTGCTATTTATTCTATATTAGTGACTGTCTGGTTATCTATTAATGTTGTACTACCTATAATCACTTGGTAAGAGAATCCCAATGAGAGATTATCTACACCAAGTGGGGCTACAGCTATGTCTATTGGGATTGTTGTAATTAATTGGGTGGGAAGAAAAGTCCCTTGTGGGTGGTGGTACCATTACCCAGATGGAAGAGCTTAAATGATATAAGACTTGGAGTGAGCTAGCATGAACAAGAAGAAAAATAAGCATTCATGAATGAATTCATTCTATCTGCTCATAACTATGGATATGAAGTGAGCAACTGTTTCAAGGTCCTGCTGCCTTGACTTCTCCAAAATTATAAACTATAAGCTGGAGTTGTCTTGACATATGACAATACTTGTACTTCTCTTAATTAAAGATGTTGATATTAGTGAAAATTCTGCACATTTCCTTCATATAATTAATCCTTTAGCATTGTATTCTTAAGTTTTTCGTTTTTTCCTAAATCTACTTCTGAGTGTGAATGGAGTACTCTAAGCACTAATTGTCCATGGGACTCTTGAAAAAAAAAAAACCTACAGTTCTTTGTTTATTATGTTTTTAATTAGGAAAAATGTTGAAATATTTTAAAAGAGCTTTAATCATTTATTAAATTATATATAACATAATATATACAATACATATGCATCTTTGTTTAACTTTTCTAATAGCTAACTCAGAATCCTTAGTGATTGGCAATTACCTACATTTAAAACATTTCCTTTTATAGTATTTTATTTTATTATATGAATGTTTAAGATTTAATGTTTCAAAGTTTACATTTATCCTTACAATGTAAAGTCAATGTTATTACTATATTTTCAGTCTTTGAAGAGGTCAGATTAGGTAGCAATTAACACTGATTTCTTATATAAACTAGAAACCATTCTTCCTTTTATTTGTTTTTGAGTAACAATTGAGATTCACCTATAAGCTCTTTATTTTTAGAATGGTAATTTTTAAAATCCTGAATGAAAGCCTTAGTTTTATTTCAGAAAGGATTGCAGACATCAAGGGCTTGCTTGAAAATAATCTCTTGGATAGTGTGGATGGAGAGAAGGTAGAATGATCTGAAAGTTAGTAGATGGAGTAGTTCACTCAATAGCATGACACAGGTTTTAATAATTTCCCTAATGATAAAAACACCTGTAGAATGAGTCTTGGTTGCACTACCATTTTCCTGCCTCTGTTGGTTTGTATAAGTTACATTTTGATATGACAAACCTGACATTTAGTATTTGTTATGCATTCAATTATTTTCAAATTTCTCATGTATCATATGGTACATTCCAATGATATCTCATAACTGTTCTAGAAGTTGGACTTTTAGAGATCATTGTTATAAATCATACTTCTGACCATACTACCCACCTATGTGTGTGATTTCTTTACTTCACTTCCTCAACCAAACAGAATTCTTGTATGACAAGGTACACAGTCATTTTATACTGAGCTCTGCCTCCGCCTTGATCCTTAGCTCCTCTCTGTGTTCTTTCTTGTTTGTGCTCACTCTCCAGGGACAACAGCATATTTTATCCCTCTATCCTGGGTGACGGGTTCCTAAAAACACTCTGTTTCTCCAGGATACCCATAGAATGTGTCTTTCTTTAAGGCTTCCTCTAACTCTCCTTTGTCTCTGTATCATATCCTTCTCTGTCAGGTTACATTTGGTTCAGATGGTGACATCATATTTATGACACCATGTTAGGTTTGTATATTTCCAAACCCACTTTCTTATTTTCTTCAGCTGTGGTATAAGCAGAGTCCATGACACACAGGAGTCCTTAAGAGAATATTTATAGGGTGGGTGTGCTGGCAAAGGAGCTGCATGCCAGCAGTTTCATTGTATGTCTCAATCCCTACGTAGAAGTGCTAATTATTCTGGAATGGATGCTGAGTACATTGAGAAGCATGATATTTTGCAGTAAAACCTGTTGTACCCCAGTATGGTTTATGGCAAGAAGTAGTAGGAAGTCACTTAGGGTCATACCATCATTTAGGATGTGAGTGAGAGTAAGGAGAGCAGGCTGTGATTTAGCACACAGGGGCCATGGCTTATGGTGGTATGGATAGAATAAAGCATTCTTTGGCAGTTACATCATCCCTGTACATTTATTCTAACTCACCTTAGAAAAGAAATAGCTGTTTCAAGATAATAGATATTACTTTTGAATCATATTTCAATCCCTTCATCATCATATATTTTACTGTTATTTTTTTAAACAATAACATATAAAGTCATTTAGAAGATAGTGGTCTGAGGACCAAAGCTACATAGCCGATATTTACGAGCCATGCTAGGATTTTTATTTTTCCTTCCTGAAGTGAGCTATTTGTAGCCTCCTTGTATTATTCAATACTTAGCAAGATTCTTTCTAGGGTTTAGCTACTTCTCTTGATTTTTTGAAACATGGTGTAGCCAAAGCTGTCCTAGTGCTCTCTATGGAGAGTAGGCTAGCCTCAAACTCAGAGAGTTTCCTGTTTCTGCCTCTTGAGTGTCTGAGTGGCTGTTTTATTATGTTCAACTATTTATAACTTTAGTTCCTTATTTCAGGGAGTACTCTCAGTTGTAGGGGCATCAGAAATGTCCCCTTAAATGGTCTTAGTTTAGATAGCATGGGGATAAGTTAGGATAGTGTTTCATCCTTGTTTTGTGAGACTTTGAGATATAATTCAAAGTTCACTTATTTCAATTAAGTCTTTAACCTTTTCATTATTTTTAAAGTTGTTCAGATTTTCTGTAATTATTTATTTGGATCACAGACAGATTCAACTGTCAGTCAAGGAAGGTGGCCAGAGTTCATAAGATATGCAAAGTTATTTAACAAATTTTATTTCATACTTATTGTTGTGTAGTACTTATTTGTTGGATTTGACATATGATGGAGTTAATGACATTTATATATTTCTGGAAAGGCATCATAGGTCTTAAGATGGTAAATATGTTTTAAGGTTTATCTTGCTTCTTTTATGTTCTCTGTCTTATGGATTTGGTTCTTAATTATTTAAAGAAGGTTATCACTTATCATTTATCAAATATCTTCTTTGAGATATTTATCTCCATAAGACTTCCACCCCACTTCAAGAAGTTGCACTTAGTTAATCTTATCACTACTTGTATTGGCCAATATCAAAATGATTGAAGAAATATGGAAGGGACAATAGCTTTGTCTTGAGCATTTTCCAGTCACACAGGGTAGAGAATGATGAGTGAAACATTGTGCAAAGGGATTCAGAAACAAGGATGGAAAGCACCTTCACCTAGTTCAACTGTCTTTATTAAGTGTAGAATAATATATAATATGGGGATCCCATTCAGAAATTGGAATTGTAATAGATGGAAATGTTTCTAAGTATAAGCATACATTTTGTGTTTTCAGACCTGAAAGTACTCACGATGTTATTGAGGTAAAATGTAAATAGTTAGAGACTTATATTTGATTCTGAATATTGATTACAATATCATATTCCAGTAAAAATGTTAAGAGTTGATCATGCAAATATGAAGTGCAGATTATAATTAACTGTCTTGTTCTTTTCTGGGGGAAGCACTTTCTCTTGTCATTTCATAAGCAAGTGTAATGGAAAAGTATGTTCTGGATTTGAATTAGCTGGGTAATTCTTGACTTTGGTCAAGCCTTTAAACTGGTGGGAACTTTAATGGATATTAATTAGTGTGAAAGCTTTTTATTCTTGAAGGGACCTTTCTTTTTGTAAAAAGAGAAATCTATCTTGATTGACAGATAGATCCCTCTGTTTCATGTTTTATTGTTTTTGAAGAAAGGGGCTTTGATTTCCTGCCAGGGAGCTTTCATAAAAGGACCTGGGCATGCTGAGCCCTGATTAAACATCAGGGGAAGGTGATGGTTCTTTTATGTAGCTCTCTCCTGAATGGTGAGGAAGCCAAAATTACATTGACTGTCAGAGAGGTGTCTGCCGAAGGATCACATTCAGCTGCAGAAAAAAAAATTAACACAACGAAAGTAGCAGGAAGATTGGGGTACAAATACTGTTTTTTTAAATTATCATTTTATGAATATTTAAAGAACATCCATAAAAGCAGGCTTAAACCACTGCTTTAAAATACAAAATATCATGATATTTTCTATATTGCTATTAAATATTGACCTGCGCAGCTGAAGCTTTTTTATAAAACATATTTTTTACACTCACTAAAGGATTCTACTAATTTTAGCAGATATGAGATATTTATAAGATGCAACAAGTATATAATTAAGCATCTCACTTTGTATTACTTTTATTGTTTACTTTCAAGATTTTCTGCAAGGCATTCCTGTTCATTAGCCATGTCTTTCAGGATTAATCATGAAATTAAATTCATAAGTAGACAAAATAAAACTGGCCTCCAAGTATATGACATGTGGGATTGTGGATGCTGCAGAGGCACAAGCTTAGTTATTCCATGTAGCAAGGCTCTGCCTCCTAACAGCATGTGGCCTAGGATGAGATTTTATTCTTTGGATTTGGGAGCATGAGAAGGAGATATTAGTACTTACCTGCCAATGGGATAGTGAGAAGAGATAGCCCACATGCTCTGGGTCTTAAAACACTGATGAGGCAACCACATTGTAATGGAGTGTGCCCAAATAAAACTAATTAAAGACAGTGGAATCTATCTGCTACATTTTCATATTTCACATAAAAGAGACTGATGAGAGTCAGAGCCTTTACATCTGAAGGATGAAAGATATATTTGTTTAAATTAATATACCCTAACCAATTGTTCTTATCAATGTATTTAGTATGAATATTTAATGTGAATAATAACTGCTCTGACCACCTTACATGCTAAGCATGAGATACATTGATTGTTGAGCTCTTGATGAGAAATAGCATATTTTAGAATACTTAGAAATGATTTAGTCTTGTAGAGTAGTCATTATTGTATGTATGTGTTTTCATTTAATGGCTTTGTTTTAGAGTAACTTTAGATTTACAGAAAAAATGATCAGGAAACTCAACATTTCACCCACTCTTCCCTCTCTATACCTTCAATCTCAGAAGCCAGACCTGTCCCTTGCACTGTGCAGTTTTTAATATATTAGATGCTTACAATAGTCACAGTTCTTAGCCCTGCTTATTTTGCTCAGCAATGTGTTTTTCAGGTCCCGGTTGCCTTTTAATGACAAATTTCATTAATTTCAATGATATACAATATTTCATTAGATGTATATATTATAAGTTTTAAAAGCAGAAACGTTGGGTCATTAAGGTTTTAGATAGTTATATATAAATAAGGCATACACATCCACAGGCATGTTTGCATGGATCCATAATTCTTAAGACATCTCAGCAATATCACAATGCAAAAATGCTGTTTCAATTGGTAATACTTGTTTAATATGCATGACAAATTACTTTTCAAAAGTCTGTACCATTTAGCATCCACACTAGCAGATACGGTCATTCAGTCATTCACCAGTTTATAGTGTTTTAATGTGCTTACGTATCTGTAATTTAATGTGTGTGTGTGGTTTGTATGCAAACGTGTGTATGAGAGAGTCAAAGAATTTGTGTAGATGTGTGCTTCTTACTTCTTATCTATAGCATCAGCATCATAGGACACATTATTTTATCACTTATACTTATTAATTAAAATAATATACACAGGTGCTTTGCCTACATGGATATCTGTATGTCATGTGCTACATGCAGTACCCACAGAGGTCATAAAGATTCCTGCAGTTGGAGTTATATACAGCTGTGAGCCCCTGTGTGGGTACTGAAAAGTGAACCTACTTTCTCAGCAGGAACAAGTACTCCTAACAGCTGAAATAGCTCTTCAGCCTTGGACTGACTTTTTGACTGTTTTGTTAACTATCTCCCAAGTCTCCAGACCGTGTGTGACAGTATGACATGTGATATAGTAAGTGCTCAAAAAGTACCTGTGAGTGAGTCATGTAAAGTATTAAGCATCTTTCAGACTGAATGACACACTTGCTAATGGTGTAAGCATTTCATAAAGAGTAAGAGGCAGCTACCATTTGCATTTTTCTATGGTCTTGCTTTCTGCAGTTGTAATCATGTATTGCCAACCATACTTTAAAAATGACAACTGGAATGTTTCAGAAGCAATTCATGCTCTAAATTATGTACTAACTTAGTTTGGTGACATCTCTAAGAACTGGGGATTTGAAACTTCCCTTTGGCCTGCTCATGGCATAAATTCTGTTTGCTTCTTAGGTCTGTAAAGCCCCTTGTGCTGTCATAAATACTGCTGTGGTGTCAGGGTGAAGGTTTTCCAAGCTCATCTTATTTCATGACAGCCGAGAAGTTCAAAGTGTTGACACAGGCAACCCAGAGATTCTATTATAAGCTGTGAAGTATTCCTGTTAAGGGAAGAGGTGAAAATTCTCAATAAGAAAAAGAAATCTTAGGAGGGAGGTGTTAGCACATGCCTTTAATCCCAGCACTTGGGAGGCTGAGTTTGAGACCAGCCTGGTCTACAGAGTGAGTTCCAGGACAGCCAGGGCTACACAGAGAAACCCTGTCTCAGAAAAAAAAAAAAAAGAAAGAAAAAGAAAAAAAAAAGAAAAAAAGACGAAAAAGAAATCTTACATTATTCGCTGAGATCTGTGGTATAAATGAAGCATCTATCAACAAGAGGAAAAACTGTTCTGGTTTTACTGTTGGATCTCTAATTGAAACGTGCTGTTTAGTGCCTAAATGTAAAACAGGAAAAACATGAAATATTGTTCCAGGAAATCTTGAGTGTATTTGAACACTTGAGCTAGGAATTCCCCCTAAGCTATTTCTTATAAATGCAGTAAATAATGGGTACCAGGAAGGTTCCTAATAGCTTTACTGCTCATAGCAATGTCTGTGTTTTTTCATCTTTTAATGCAGGTATTGTACTCCTTTTTCATCATAACAGTCTGTACACTACAGTGGGACATTTTGAGGAAGCCTGCAGTTAGATAACATTTCATTACAGTGTTTAAGTGGTACTCTCTGTTATTAGTTAATATATTTCTATGAATATTTTGTTCATTGATCTTTATCACTGGCATGCACATGTAGCAAGAGCCAAAGTAAATAGAGAATTTAGTTCTATCTATTCAAGTTGGCATCTAGTGGGGTCCAGAGTGCTATCCCCAAAGATAACAGGTCATGCTGTGATTCTTTTACTGTTCACCTTGATATAAGCTCCAGTGTACTTGTCCTCACTTAGCCACTTAATAGAGTAAATTCTCCCTTGGTTATTTGTAAAAGAAATGACCTATTATTTAACATCTACAATCTAGAGCATTCTTATTTAACTTTAACTGCAGGTTACATTGGTTGGGATATTTTTTACATAATACTCTAACTGTAGGGATCTGAGTTAAATCTTTCCCTTCTGAAATGCTTTCACTTCTCACTTCTGAGTTATCCAGGTGATAACTGGATTCAACATACACTACTAATCCCAGCCAAGTTTGAGTCTCAGCAAGTAAGAGAAAGAAATAGTTATCTTAACATAGATTGTGGGTTCAGAGCCATGGCTCAGTGAGTAAGAGCAAATACTGTGCAAGCATGAGGACCTCGTGATCCCAGTACTGGGGTTTGGGGAGTCATTATTGAGACTTACTGGCTTCTAGCCTAACCAATAAACAAAGAGATCCAGACACAGTGAGAAACCTATCTTAAGGAAATAAGGTGGATAGTAAAAGAGAAGGGGACTTTCTTCCTCTTCCATCTACATGCCTCTCTCTCTCTGTGTGGGTGTTTGTATGCATACTTGAACACATATATGCATACATGTACACACATGGATACATTGCAAACATTGACATAAATATATTGTAAAACATTTAATGGTTTTAAAAAATGTTCAGTAGATCGAAGTTTGTCAAGTATGGCTTCTGTCAGTAGAAAACTAAAAAGGCATGAAGCAAATAGATACTAACTCCTCCTTTGCCCAACTTTCCTACTCTACACCAAAGGCTTATAAAAAATGATTGTAAAAACTATAAACAGGAGTACACTGCTCTAGCTACAGGATTGATAAATCAGGCCATATAGCAGCAATTTTCCTTTTTAAAACTCAGTTGGATTTGATATTTAAAACTCATATCAGGATATGATAGAGAAGACTGGTACTCCTAGCCTGGGAGTTTGTGGTGGGACAATTTCTGTGGGTTTAAGACAAGCCTCATCTATATAAGCACACCTTGTCTCAAAAAAATCATATCCATTGATTCAACATTTTATATCAAGTAATTAGTAGAAGTAGATTTTTCAGCAGTAGAGAGACAATGGTAGGCATGGGATACAGTTTTGATGAGGATTATTACTGTATCACCATAAAATTTAAAATAAGTACATTTAAACATAAAGAAATGAACTATAAACATCATTTCAAATAATTTTGACTTTTTGTAAGTTTGATAAAAATCACACTTTAATTTATATTTCATATACAAAGTTTAAAATCCTGCTTTTTTTTCCAATTTGTGGTTTTTAGTGGTTTGGAAATTTTCTGAGATGACTTCCCAAAAATGGATTTGTGAGGACACAGGAAAAGGAATAACATTTGTGAGATGAAGGAAAACTTGATTTTTTTAATCAGCCAATCGATTAAAAGTATTTTGAAGTTATTTCTTTTTTTTCATTTCTTTTTTTAAAATTTTTTATTAGATATTTTCTTTATTTATATGTAAATTTTTCCTTTCCCAGGTTCCCCTCCAAAAAACAAACAAAACCAACAAGAACAAACACCTTTTGCCTCCCCCCTCCCCACGCCTGCTCAAGGCAGAACAGGCTATAGATATGTATCAGTCTATGATGTTCTTGTCGTAAGACCATGAGAACTTAAGTTTGATATCCAAAACCCATATGTAAAACAAAGAACAAGGTGGGACACAATCAAAACAAGCAAGCAAATAAGCAAGCAAGCAATCAACCAACCAACTAACCAACCAACCAACCAACCAACCAGCCAACCAACCAACCAACCAACCATCCAACTACCACCACCAGTAACAACAAAAGAAAAAATAGGGAAAGAAAAATGAAAGTAAGGTTTGGTGGTTTGTGTTTAGAATCCCAGAGCTAGAGAAAGAGAAAAGGGAAGATCCCTATAAGATTAGGCAGCTTGGCAAGAGCTCAGTAAGAAACCTGGTCTTGAAAGACAAAGATGCTGGTGCCTAATGAATGACATTTAAATCTGACCTTTGTTTTCTACAGTTATGTCCATTCATGTGCATTCTAGCAGAGGTAAACCGGTCTCCTGCTCCATACATATAATAAATGACTCTGTGAAATACTTGAGGACCAATTTTTAACTATACATTTGAAACTAAAGTAAATCTGGCTCAGTTAATTTTATCAAACTAGTCATAAGTTTATATTTTCTCATGCATTTTCCTGTAATGTCCTCTGATTACTAGATTTTGACAGTATTTCATGAGTGTTTCAGCATCTGAAGCAAAATTATTTCAGGAAAGCATTTAATCATTTTCAGAATGGATTGCTTTGATCAATTTAACATTATTGAATGTACAGAGTTTCTGATGACTTCATATCACTACATAATTGCCCAAGTCAACTGAAGATGATGTTGAATTTTCAATCCTTCTTCCACTTCCCAAGTGCTAGGGTTACAAGTGTAGACTACTGCTCCTGACTCATGAGGTTCTAGGAATCAAACCAAGGGCTCTTTGCATGGAAGATAACTATATCTGACTAAACCGCACCCCCAGTCCAAGCTTCTAAGAAGCTTATATAGAGACTTACAGAAAGTAGCCTGTATGTTACATATACACAACCAGATTCATACTAGTTCTTTTAAATATATTATTTTATTTAATCACAGGAATTTGCCACCGCAGCTCTGTAAAGTAAATAATTAAGCTATAATTTTCTATGTTAGAAAATCTAAGTTAAGCAGAGGTGAGAGGTAGTAAATATACAATTCAGTGATTTTGAGTAAAGTTCTTTACAGTGCCATATGTGTAATTGTTTTCCACGTGCTCATATACTTCCTTTCATTTCTTCATTCTCAGTTTTTAACACTTTGCAGAATTATTTTCTCATTAGTAAGGATTGGAGTATGTGCTCAGCAGGTTATTCAAGCTAAGTTAACTATTAGGTCTATTCGTTCAATGTGCATTTACTAAGTAGGTCCCATTTTTGTTACACACGAGGCTGGCATTCATGAATTACACTCATCTTTTGTTAACTCAATAAACACTGAATCACAGTGTTAACCAATATAACATGATAAAGGTAGTTAAAAATGGCTACAGACAAGCTGGGCTTTTCTAAAGCCTCTTGTACCTGAGATGAAAGGAAATCTTCCACTATTTGATGTTAGAGATTTCAAATCAAATTTCGAAATGATTTATTTGAAATGTTAAGACAATGTATCCCTGTTATTGTTAATTTTTCATCCACTGTGCAGTCAAATCTGCATTCTCAGTGGTCACAGTGAGGATATACTAAATTCAAAAGTTCCTGCATCATTGGCAGGATTTGCAACAACTAATATTCAGGTTCAATGACAGTGATCCAGCTTCAGCAGGTACTGTAATTGCAGATTATACCCTTCCTAGTTTCCTCTTTGTGTGAATAGTAAGTGTATGAAATCTTGAGTCAACATTTCCCTTTCTGTTGCATAAACAGTGCTGAAAGCGTAATGATCAGCTGGAGAAGAGGCGTAATGAGTGGTTGCTGCATTGTTCATTAAACACCGTGGTGCTTCTTTTCTTCACCATCATTTCATCTGTGCTTGCAGTTCGCATTTCCCTCTAGTCTGTCATTCTCCTAGAGCATCGGACACTCCCCTCGAGGTAATTGCCGTGACACACATAGAGCTTCTATCACACAACAATGGAAATGTCTCTCCTTCTCCTGGAGCTCACTTCACTGGAGAGAATGTACTTTTGAGGACTGCAAATCTGCAGAAAATGAGTCATACAGAGGGCCTGTCACAGATGGTTATTATTATTATTTTTTTTTTTGGATGGATGTGGCCTTCTGTGTAATCAAGGAATGTGTTGTTTTATTGTGAACTGAGAGTAACATTTTAAGTAATTTGACATTTGATTCAGATTTGCCCCACTCCCATCTTTTTTGCTACAGTTGGTTCTCTCTCTCTCTCTCTCTCTCTCTCTCTCTCTCTCTCTCTCTCTCT
>JADRCD010212022.1:21229-49111 GCA_019843815.1 Montemys delectorum | reverse complement strand
GAGAGAGAGAGAGAGAGAGAGAGAGAGAGAGAGAGAGAGATTGCATGGATTCCTCTCTAAGGACTGGCAAAGTTAATATAGTAAACATCCCTTAACAAATGTCTTACCATCCCATATGTTGTGGTGTTAAATCTATGTCCACTGTTGTGCATTAGCTCTGCAGAAATGCTTCCATTTTCAAAACTGGACTTCCTGCCTCTTAACTTGCTTCACTTGATGACAGGCAACCATTGTTTATTTTCAGTTCCTATGAGTTTGATTCCACTAGATTCCTCATATAAATGAAATAACATCGTATGCTAGTTAGTTTTTATGTCATCTTGACACAAGCTATGATCATCAAGAAAATGTCTCTGCAGGATTGACCTGTAGACAGGTTTATAGGACTTTTTTTGTTGTTAATGATTAGTATGGGATAGTCCAGAAACTGTGGGTGGTGCCACTCCTGGGCAAGTGGCCTAGGTGGAATAAAAAAGCAGGCTGGGTAAGCCATGAGGAGCAATTCAGTAAGCAGCATTTTTTTTTTCTGATTGCTACTTCAGTTGTAGTCTCCAGGTTTCTGCCTTGAGTTCTGCCCTGACTTCCTTCCAGGAAGGACTGTTACCTGGAAGTGTAAAAACCAAAACAAAACAAAAAACCAAACACAAAAAAACCCCCAAAACCTTTTCCTCCTTAAGTTTGTTTTGATCATTGTGTTTTATTGTAGTTAAAAAAAAAAACCCTAAGGCACAACACATTTAATTTTCTTTGACTCCCTTTTTTTCCTTATCAGAATATCCTGAAAGTATATATATTTTGTAATATATCACAATATACTTCTTTATTTATTCAACAAAAGTTAGTTCTATTATTTATAGTATATGTATCATGTTCTTTATCCATAGATATTTTAATTGTTTCTATATGTGGCTTTTCAGAATGTACCACCACTCCTGGTAAGGTGGGAATTTTTTGGCTATTTGCTTGTTGCATATAATTATTTATTCCACTAATACAATCTTTGGTACATCCCAGTGGTTTTATTCTGCTTTGTTTTCATGGAACTTTGTGTCCAGACAGAAGATATTTCTTGTGACTTCACTGAGTCATTGATTTTCAAGGATGCTTTAATTTCCATTTTCTTTATTTTTTCCCATTTTATTTGAGTTCTAGTTTCTATTAATTTTGATTGCAAAAGATATTACTATATCCTGCATGTTAAATTCTCTACGGTATCTCTTCCAGTTTAACAGATGACCAATCTTGAAGAATATTCTGTACATACGCATTATATTTTCCTTTTGTGGAGTATTCTCTGCAGGTCTGTCAGGTCCCCTATGGCCTTGACTTTCATGCTGACCTTCTGTATTCATGTGTTGCCTTTTAAAGTGGATTGGCAGAAGCTATCCTCAGCACCTGGGGTTATGTCATTTATTCTATTTAGTTCTGCTTGTTTTCAAGTAAGGATTGAAGACGTAGTCCAAGCCTAGGTTGTAGATAAATAAAAATATAAAATAAAAACTGTGGAGCATGAATGTTAGGAAGTCAGCATCAAATGTCCAAAATATTAGTTGAGAATAAAATGTATTTTAAGAAATTACAGCTTGGTGTGATGAGCTTCTCCCTTTATTGATGGAGGAATCTCATAAGCACTCCCCTGTGTGTCTGTGATATATGAGCTTTTACCTTCTCATTTATGAAGTTACAATAGACATATAATTCTTACCTTATTACATATTCTCCAAGAAGCACAGTAAAAATAAAATGAAGCTTTAAAAGTTTAAAATGATACTTCTGGGAATCCAAGATGAAGAAGATATACAATTCAAAATTACTTCCACCCATGTTGTTACACACCCTATTAACAGTATGCACAAGAGACAGTTCTATTTCTAGATTATAACATCTATTGAAAAAAATATCTGGCTTCTCATTACCAGTGCTTTTAGAAATTGTCTCCTAAAACTAGTCTCTCTTCTAGCTTCTCACTAAAATGCTGCTGTAAAAACTGAAAAAAGATGAACCCCTCCATCGCACACTCCACTCTACATGTGATCAGGCAACTTACTACATGCATCTGAGAAAGTATGGGTATAAGGCCAGTATACTTGTTTGAGAATAAGTGTGACTTATTCTTAGGACCTATGGAATGAGTAGAGAAGATGTATTGTTCTAAACATGGAAGAAAGTGTCAGCCACCACACTAATTTGCAGCTGGTTCAGATGACAAGAGCACAGGCCTCCCTCTTTATATTACAGCAGGGATACTTTACTCTGAAAGTCTTGGCTCTTCTTTACATTTTTCTGAAAATTTGCATCCTATAAGGGAACATGAGGTACCCTTGGAAGGATTTTGGATACTGAAGACCTGGTCATCACGATGGCTGTACTTTTTTCAAAGGATATTCTGAGAGTGCAAGAACTCTTTGAACATGTAGTTGTGATGAGCCTGTCATACTTATGTGTTAAGAGCATAGACAAGCAAGGGAAAAGATAGCAACCCTCTCAGTCCACCAGAGACATAGAGGATGAACATTAGACAAACTACAATAGGAAACCTAGTGCACAAGGGGCAGCAGTGCATCCTGGATCTAACATTCATAGGAAAATATAATGCTGATATATCAGAAATAGACAAAAGAGAATGTTAGGAAGTTACACATACGTATAAGATGAATTTAAATGCACATTATATATCCTATTGAAAAAAAATATATCACATCCCTTTCTGAAACAAATAAAAACAAAGTCCAGAGTAGTGAAAACCAATATTCATAGGCCATGGTAGCTATGACACCAACAGATGTCTCTGAGATCCTTAATTCCAAATTATTCTCAGCAGATATATTTTGCTTTGCTAGATGTTCATACTGAAGAATGGACACTACAATATTTGCCAAGGGAACAGTCGTCAATGTACACTGAACCCTGTCGAGTGTGCGTGCCTAACACACTAAAACAAGTAGAAAAAAGGAGCTACTCATGATAGCAGGAAACTGTTAAGTCACATTAGAAAAGAAAATATCTAAATGAGAAATAAAGCTGCAAGTAATAAAGGTGATCATGAGGGAAGAGTGAAACCCAAGATTATTTAAGTGAGTTGAGTAGAATTTAAATGATAAGCACACGTTCATAAATTTAATTAATGTAAATGACTGAAAGTGAACTGTTTTTAGCTAAAAGATACTGATTGGGTGAATTATTTTTTTTAAAATAAATCTCAACAAGATACTTTATTAAAGAAATGTACTCACTGATAAAGATATGTACAGCTGGAAAACGAAAGAAAGAAAAAAGATATTTCAAGTAAATGGAACCAGCAGGAGTAACTATAATTATACTTGAAAAATAGACTTGAGCATAAAGTATATAAAAAGGACACAATAAGTTTGCAATGATATATAATATAGGATGATCAACTTATCCGTTATTCAAGAAGATGAAACTATTAACCTTTTTGAACCTAATGTCATATATCTGGTGTTATAAAACAAATGCCGTTAGCTCTAAAGAGGCATATATTCTAATATAGTAATAATGTAGGATGTCAGTGCTCCATCACATATAAACACATTATCCAGACAAAATCTTTAACAAACAGAAATATCTGAGTTACAGTGCAGGCACGGTCACATGAATTTAGCAGATAATGACATGGCATTCCATCCAACAGCTATGTAATATATTTATTTTTTGTCAGTGTTTACAATTGCTTCTAGAGTGGGACATATTTGGGCAAAAAAGTTTTAATAATTAAAATATATGTAATGCCAACCTGTATCTGATATCATTGGATTGAAGTTAAAAATCAACAACAAAATAAACTGAAGAAGTTTTGTAAAGCTATAGAAGTTGAATAAACACAATGGGTTTCTGAAAAAAAATTGCCGGGCGGTGGTGGCACACGCCTTTAATCCCAGCACTTGAGAGGCAGAGGCAGATGGATTTCTGAGTTCGATGCCAGCCTGGTCTACAGAGTGAGTTCCAGGACAGCCAAGGCTACACAGAGAAACCCTGTCTAGAAAAAAAAAGAAAAAAAAGAAAAAAAAGAAAAAAATCAGAAGAAAACTTGTAGAAAAAAATCTCATTGAAAAATACAGAAATGAAAATACAGTATTTCAAACCCAGAGAATGGAGCAAAAGTGACAAAAGGGGGAACATTTACAGAAAAAATATCTCCATCAAAAAATATATTAAAGTGCTAAGATTCAACTCAAGTTTAGAGAAATAAGCTAGCCTTCATATTAATACTAGAAAATAACAGAGATTGGAATAAAAATAAGTTAAATTGAGTCAAAGTAACAGTAGGAATCATTAGTGAAATTAAAACATTAGCCTTGAAGCACCTTTAACTAGGAATGTATGTGTGAGTGTGTTTGTGTGCGTGCGTGTGTGTGTGTGTGTGTGTGTGTGTGTGTGTGTGTGTGAGAGAGAGAGAGAGAGAGAGAGAGAGAGAGAGAGAGAGAGAGAGAGAGAGAGAGAGTATAATAGCAGCTCAAAAATGAGATGTTAAAATCGATGCCACATAAATTCAAAGGATCAATTGGGATCATTTTTCCAAGGCATATCTTAACACACTGGAAAATCTAAGTCTTAGGTATGCTTCCCCAAACATATCTATACTTGATCGAGGAAGGACCATTTAACAAATGGTACTGGAAAACATGATTACCTGTACAGAGTTGACTGAAATTTGATCACTGTCTCTCACCTTGTATAAAAATCAAGTTAAAATGGATCAGAACATTTCAGTCTAACAAACAGGTAAACAAAGACAAAAAAAAAATACTAGAATGAAAACAACAAAAAACAAAGAAAAATTCTTAAAATATTTAAAAATAATTAAACTGAATATGGACAAATAGCACCAGACAGTGTTACCAAAAAGAATAAATATAAATAGCCAATAAAACCAATAACCTTATGATCAAATGTTCAGCGTGGCCTTACACAGGAAATTGCCAATCAAGCTACAAGCTCCAATCTCACCTCCTTTGGAATGGATATTTTCAAAAGCAAAACTTGTTAATACTAAAAACTGACAGGAGTGTGAGAAAGAAACAAATTTCTTATATCCTGTTGGTCTGAAGGCAAATTAGTATGATCACTGTGAAAATACAATATGGGCATTCCTCAAACAGCCTTAAATTCAATTAGCATATGAACTAGCTATTTGAGTCCAGCTTTGCTGTATTTATTGTAGCAATATACATGATAACAATGGTATAGAATCAGCTTGTACATCAACAAAATATGAGTGAGTAAAGAAAACATTGTTTACATACTCAAAAGGAAACATAGTCTATAAACATTTCAACAATAAAGGGGGCAGAAACCCTGTTATTTGTAGAAAAATGTACAGAAATGAAGCACATCACATCAAGAGTAATTAGGCTACTCAGAGATAAATATTGCATGTTCCTCTCATATGGAAACCAGTTCATGTATGGGGATGATTTCAGAATTGACTACTAATAAATTATCAGTGAGTGCACTGTCTGCTGGGGAAAATAATTTCTGCTTTCAGCATCCCTTAATTGCCCAGAGTTCTTTATCTAGAGTTGATATCTTTTCCCCTACCAAGTGAACATGTCTATGAGTATTGTCATTGTTCAGTTAGGTAGCCATGTTGGTAAGAGTTCATGATTGTAGCTTCTCTACCATTTTATGGAGACACAATCTCACAGAAAACTTTCAGTTATGCTGGCTATTACAATCTTTTCACTCCAGAATATGCAAGTTATATTTAGGAATATATATGTATAATATAATATAAATATATAATATTACATATAAATATAAGATAAATATCAATCTCTATCTATCTAAACAATAAAATAAAAAAGAGGGAAAGAATTTGAGAAAATAACTGGGTATAGCTACATTGGAGGGAAGAAAGGGTTGGGAGAAATTATATAATTATACATTTTAAGAATTTTGAAAAAAATGAAAAAATATTGACAGAAATAATTTAATCTAAAAGTAAGAATTTTTCATTGCTCAGGACTGAGGGGACAAGGGTGGATAGAAATGATGAGTTTTTTTTTTTATTAGATATTTTCTTTATTTACATGTAAATTTTCTCTTTCCCAGGTTCCCCTCCAAAAAACAAACAAACAAACAAAAACAACAAGAACAAACTCCTTTTGCCTCCCCCCTCCCCATGCCTGCCACCCCACCCTCTCCCACTTATTGGCCCTGGCATTCCCCTACACTGGGGCACAGAACCTTCACAAGGCAAACGTATACAAATATCACAGCAAGTCTCATTCTACAACTGATAATCTATTCATGATAATGAAAAACATTAAATTTGGCTTCTTGTAAAAAGGCTTAAATAGAATTAAGTGCTACAAATTGAGTAATATCAATATAAATGGAAGGAAATACTGTTTGGAAATTGTTGAATTTAAAGATGAAAAATCTAGTTTTAAACTTAATGACTAGTGTAAGTTATACAGGGGTCAAAGGAAGGAAAAATAAAATAGCCATTACTGTGGTTCATCTTTCAGTGTCAGAATCAGAAGATATAATTTTACTTTGAACTTGCATAAATGGAAAGACAAAGGAGACATTTCGGCAGCCAGAGGGAATCAATTTGAATAGTATAAGAAATGAAATCTGTGTGCACTTTTTATGGGTCACAAATGGAAGTTATTCCTTCCATTAAGCCAACCCTGGCACCTTTTCTATGACTAGAAAAGTATCTTTACCACTAACCCTGTGACATGAGCTAAAAACATTTGGCATTGTCTAGATATCTTGCATATGACTTCACATAATCTGAGCTTCAGTCTGTGTTTCTCAGCACAGTTTTGAATACACCCACATGCTTCTCCTGTGGTAGAGTCACAGACTGGGTTGGAATGACTTCATCTCTGCTTCCCCTAAACCCATAGACTTATGGCCTGTTCAGTAGTCTCTTTACAGTAATTCCTACCGTCTTGCCATTGATCTTTCTCTTCCTGAGTCCTTGCTCCAGTTATGGTCTGCTTATCTAACTTAGTATAATTGGTCCTTGGATTATTTCAAGTTCAATATTTTGTGATCTCAATGACTTGATTACTTTCCTCTCCTCCATTTCCTCCTCACATTCTCCCTCCTTCTGAGGCTTTCTCCTCTATACAGTAGCCCAGTATTAAATGATACTTTCAATGAGTAAGCAAAACAAATGTCACAGGACTTTCTGCATGACTTTTGGCATTGTCTAGTTACATTCACTTCCATTGTGTAGATGGTGACTCTTCTAATATATTTGTTAGATATAATATATCTAATATAAATGTTCAGGTAATTTAATGTTATACATTTCAATAGAACAGATAGTATCTTTTTTCTTAATACATGAAGATTGTATTATTTAAAATTTTTAAAATATATAGTTAAGTTGGCCCTCTTTTGTGTTCATCTAGCAGGGTATAACAGATTGAATTCCATCCCTTTCAATCTGTCTCCAAAACTTATACATTACGTTTTGATGTTCTGACACTGTAAGTCCAGAATATGATTTCCCTTGGAATGACAATAATTTTTATTGAGATGATACTTTCCTTGCCTACAATAGATCCCCTAATCTAATAAGACTATTGATCATAAAATGAACTTACCATTAACACAAGTGCTTTGTGGTTGGAGGCCCCATGAAAACGAGGACATCATGAGTTTTGCAGGCATAAGGATGGAACTCAAAAATGTCAGCCTGAGTGAGATAATTCAGACCTTATAGGACATGCATGATATGTACTCACTAATAAGTGGATATTTGCCAAAAAATACAGAATACTAAGGATACAATCTACGGAACTTAATAAGATCAATAAGCTGAAGGCGTCCCAAGTGAGGACACCTCAGTCCCACTTGGTAAGGAGAAGAAAACAATCATGGGGATGGGAGGGGGCAACAGAGAGAGGGGGAGGGACCTGGGTGGGAGAGGAGACAAGAAGGGGAAAAAGAAACTATGATTAGGTTTTGTGGGTGGGAACAGGACTGAAGCCCTGGGGGCCAGCAGAAGGAATTGAAACAGGCAACCTTGGGAGTTGGGGGGTGGGAGATAGAGGGAATCCTCTAGAATGTACCAGACACCTGGGAGGTGAGATACTCTCAGGACTGTCTCAAAGGGAGGGACCTTAGATGAAATGCCCTACAGTAGGGAGAGAGAACTTGTAGATCCATCTCCAGTAGAAAGACAGGGCATCAAATAGAGGGAAGGGGTTATCATCCTACAATCAAAACTCTGACCCAGAATTGTTCCTGTGTAAAAGAACTGCAGGGACAAAAGTAGAAAAGAGCCTGAGGGAAAAGAGGCCTAGTAACAGGCCCAAATTGGGATGCAGCTCAGGGGGAGGCTCCAAGGCCTGACACTATTACTGATGCTATAGTGTGCTTACAAACAGAAGCCTAGCATGACTGCCCTCTGAGATGCCCAATAAGCAGGTAAAAGGGTCAGATGCAGGTACACTCAACCAATGGCGTCCCCTATGGTTAAATCAGGAAAAAACTGGAAGAAGCTGAGGAGGAGGATGAACCAATAAGAAGACCAGTAGCCTCAAATAACCTGGACTCCCAAGATCTCTCAGACACTGAGCCACCAACCAGGCAGCATACACTAGCTCATATGAGGCTCATGACATATATACAGCAGTGAACTGCCTAGTCTGGCCTCAATGAGGGAAAATGCACTTAACCCTTAAGAGATATGATTCTCCAGGGAGTAGGGAGGCCTGGTAGGGTTGGGGTAGAGGGTGGGAAAACCCTATTGGAGACATGATGAGGAGGTATGGGATGAGGAACAGTCAGAGGGAGGACTATGAGGGGGATTAATGACTGAACTGTAAAAGAAAATTTTAAAAAAAGAAAAAGAAAAAGCAAGCTGAGGCAAGCTGTTCCAGCAATATTCAAGGAGGTAGCATTTTCACCCTCAGAAACTATGGCTCTCTTTCCTTCTCAGAAGGAACCAGCTCTGTTAATGCCTTCACCTAGGACTTCCAGGTTCCATATTTCTGAGATACGATATTTCTGTAGTTATGCCATTCAAGTTGTAGTACTATTTTGTGATTATTCATATTGTTTTAGTTAAGGTGCTTTAAAGGAACAGAACTTATAGAATGAGTATATGTGTACAAGTACATATACATATATATAGTGTATTTGTATATTATATGTATATATGTATATTATATAATATATATTATACAGACATGCATAAAGGGATCTTACAGGCTGTGGTCCTGCTAGTCCAACAATGGTTGTCTACAAATGGAAGGTCCAAGAATCCAGTTGTTCTCCAGTTATTCAGTCTACATGGCTAGATATCTCAGCTACTTTTTAGTATATGCCAGATTCAGAAGTTGTGGGCTCTAATGCTAGTGAAAGAATGTCATTGTTATCCAGACAAGAAAAAAAATGAAAGGAAAAAATAGGCTTCTTTTTGTCCTGTCATTTATATAGTCTGGCAGTGAAGATATGGGCCAGATTAAAGGTGGATATTCCCTCCTCAAAAGATTCAGATTAAAAGTGGGTCTTCCTACTTCAAATGACTTAAATAAAGAATAAAATCCCTCACAGATGTGTCAAGTTATTTGGGTTTTGATTATTTCTGCACATAATCAAGATGACAACCAAAAATAGCTATCACACATGGGTTCATTAATGTCCAAGAAGGTATATCTTAATTATGATATTCTCAGAGTTACATAATAAAGATGAGATGTCAAATCAGCTCATGGACAAGATACACAAGGATACTCCAAGGAGGAGCTTCATGTTTTCCTCCTCCCGTGTGCATTGCCTACACTTCCCATAGTACGGGGAGTATGGCTTCAGGCCAGTGTGTGTAACAACATGAAAGGCAAATTGCCAGTGGACAAAGGACAACCCAAGATTTCTAATATCCAGAATTTTTAGTGAGGCTACATCACAAAGGATTGACTGTCCACATAGACTCACAAAGCCCCACCCTTCCCCCTCCTCTTCTCCTCTGAGAAGAGGGACCATTCCCAGGTAGCAACCTACCCTGGCACATCAAATCACTGCAGGATTAGGCATATCTTCTATCACTGAGGCCAGATAGGGAAGGCCAGTTAGGGGAACAGGATCCACATGCAAGCAACAGATTCAAGGACAGCCCCTGCTCCAGCTGCACATCTGCTACCTATGTGTAAGGGTTCTAGGTACAGCACATGCATGCTCTTTGGTTGGTGAGAGAATTTTAATGCGGTGAGTTTCTCCAAACTCCTGGGAGGTCACTTCCAGCATGGATGTGCTGTATCCTTTTTATTTACATTGGTGACTACCTTTCTTCTCTCATCCTTATCACACTGTCTAATCGTATGCAGGTTATAATACTTGGCATGAATCATATGTGGGATCAAATAGAGATAACTAACACATAATAACTGAGGATGTAAAATTACATCAAATCATCTAGTATGTGAGAAACACCCCATATGGTCTTTTAGTCACAGTGACACATTATTAGCTCTATAATTCTACAAATGGAAGAAACTCAGGCTCTAAGAGTTCATGAAAAGTACCCTAAGACAAATAGATTTCTATGGTGAAGAGTGAGATCGATTTGAACTCAGTCAGAGTTCTTCCTGATCCTTGCTCTGACAGGCTGCATCTCTTGTATGCCTCAGCTCATTTGTAGGCTGATCAGAACGCATCAAACTAGGCAGAGATCATTGCACAGCAAAGTAACTGCTGCTTTCAGCCCAACAGTGCGTATTTATACGGCTCATCACTTGCTCAGCATTTCTGTTTTATCTGAAAAGTATTTCATTTCATTCACTCACATGTTCATGGTAAATAAAATGACAAGAGACCGTT
This sequence comes from Montemys delectorum, assembly GCA_019843815.1. NCBI lineage: Eukaryota > Metazoa > Chordata > Mammalia > Rodentia > Muridae > Montemys > Montemys delectorum. Next base: position 38,305 of record JADRCD010212022.1, on the reverse strand, counting down.
ATTAAATTGTGGTCTTTGCTGCCTTCCCACACAACCATAAAGGGAAATGCTTTATAGAGTTCATGAGTCATTCAAACATCAGTCTTTATTTTTTTCCTACCATTTCCCTGATTTGTATAAGCTTTTGTTTGAACACAAATCATTAGTGAGTTTAGCCACAAACTGATAACCTCTGTGTTGGAAATTTTAAAAATTATAATCTTGCCCTTGAAAAAGATAAACAGCTGATAAATTCTGTCAAGTGGGTTGCTACTGCTAATTGCAATGCACAGAACAATTGGATATTGAAATGGATCATTGGAAGGTTACAGAACAGTCAGAATATTAATATTTATCATGTTTCTATAGCTATTCATTTCCAGACAGTTGTGTGGCTACAGAAATTTTATTGTTAGCCAAGCCTGATCTCCATAAACAGCAGAGATACATTAGCATTCAAGCCATTCTTAGGAAGGACCAGGGAACCGCTCTCCTCTCTTGGGATTGCCTTTCCTAGGCAGGTCTAAGGAAGCTTCGGCATCTAGACAACACTCATCTGTGTACATCCATATAATAGAAAATAGTTCCTTGTTTATGGTGATGCTTCAGATTTGAAAAATAAAATTAATAATTAATTGAATGGTACCAGAAACTAAACTGCCTCCTGTTCATTGAAAGTTTAAACTTAGTTTGTGAACTTAGTGTTTTCAATTATGGAAACTGCATGACATGGACATTCAATGGAAACAGTGCCCCCAGATAGATGGTTCCCACACTGTGCATTGAGGAATCCCAATATTCCAAAAGTAAGAAGCACAGAATAGCTCTGTTTTCCTTTATTGATGTTGCTTCTCTGAATGCTAAGCAGGTTCCCTAGTAGTGCACTACAAACAAATTCCATAAGTTTTAACTACACATGAGTTTTTTTTTGACACCCATGTCATGTACTAGGCTCTAGTAGAGTTAATTTGGTTCATAAATCAGATTTACTTTATTCTTTTATTTGTGCTTGTAACTGGAGTTAGGTGCTTTTTTTTTTTTTTTAATCTTTTAATGCTTATTGGTAGACATAGGAGTGGGTGGAAGAAGACAGACATGTCTCTTCTTATGTGAGGATTTTTCAGGTCACTGTTGACCTAAATTTTAGTCTGAGTCTAAAAAAGTCACTGCAGCTGAGATTCCAAATGTCCTGAGCAAATATTTGGTACAAATGACTGTGTCAGGTGGTGGTCTGTGCAGTTTGCCACTTTTGTGTCTTATGCAGCAGCCAGAGCAAGCTAGGCCTCCCCAGTTTTCATCTGCCTCTGAAAGCCCTTTTTTGGTCTGGCTGTAGTATTTATAGGGTGGCATTTATTTTACTTTTTTCTTTATTGTACTGGCAGAACACTCTTTCCAACACTGTTCCCTTTATGCCAATGTGAGGAAGGAAGGTCTGCAAGCCTTTGTCTTACGAGATGTTCATAACGCAGTTAAATGAAGGAGGTCTCCACTCTGGTAGTCAGATTTCTGTGACACAATATCTGAGATATACAGAGAAGAGTTTTATTTTGGGTCATAGTTACAGTACATAATCGCCTGTCCCTGTTGTCCCTGGGTTTGTGTAAGGACAAAATGCAGAGGTGGGAAATAATGGTGGAGCAAAGCTCACCTCTCTGTACACTGATGAGAAGAGGCTGGGTACTTAATCACCCTAGCAAAGAGCATGGCATCAGTGACCTAACTTTCCGCTACTAAGCCTTATCTCCAAATGGCTCCACCATCTCCCAAGAGTGTGCAGACTGATGGCTTTCAGTGTGAGTCTTTGGGGAGAACATTTAGGATCTGAATCATAGTAGCATAGCTTTGCCGATATGTGTCATTTCCCTGGGGTGTGATAGTAGGAGAAGGGAACCCCCTCATTTTGCTCCTCCCAGACCCAGAGGAGGCACTTTCTTGCTTGTCATTGTCTCCTATATTACTCATTGGCTGTTGCCTTGGAGTTAGTGAAAAGTTGACAGTGGGGGCATTCCTTGAGCTAACCTTGTCTTTTAGTCTTGTAATTGCTGTCTCTTTCTTTATCTCCAGGGATCTCACCAGGGCTAACCCTGCATCCTCCTGCATAGCCTGTGTCTTCCAGTCAGTCACTTTGATATTCTGTGCTGTATTACCAAGTCTAAGTCTTTTCTTTTGTTGATTTGTAACTCAAGAAAAACGGGGAGATTGATCAAGTGTCAAATAACAGAGCATTTAAATGGTGACACCCCATCCATTACCTTGCTTCTCAGAATGGGAGTCAGTGATTTTCAAATAGTATGACACAGCTTCTAAGAAAACATAAAAGAAAATAGTCTCATTCTGCTCTAGTGTCCATGAGGCTCCCAGAAAAAAACATGGAGCCAAAGGTTTTTTATTCTCTTGTGTCCGCAAAATTGAAATTTCTTTCATGTTTCTAAAATAAAAGCATGCTTCCAAATTATTTTCTAAAGTATATTGGTTAGTTGTTTATATTGTTCAACTCATACAGTCTTCATATTATTGTAGCGCTATTTTGTGCTTTATAGTTTCTTTAAGCTCTATATTTGGGTGTGGAATATTGAACTCCATGGGTAATTGGGTAAGAAACATCAGGTAACTTAGGATTTTCTGACACCGCTATCTTTTCTTTCTTCTTTCCGTCTTTTAAAATAACCAGTCAGGCCCAGAGAATCTTGGTGTATCTGCTAATTTAAATATTGTGAACATATGCAGCATAGAGGGTTTTGAGTAAATACTCAATGAGAAAAAAAAAATGTGGCTTTAGAGAGCTGGTCTGCTTACAGAGTTAGTGCAGGCCACAGCCCTCCTCTGTCTGGGCACTGATGACTGCTGAGGTGGGCTTCCTGTGACAGTTCATATGGCTTTTTCTCTCTTGGAATGCTGAGCCTTTTGAATACTAGTAGCTAACATATTTATTTATTTTTTGTTTAAATCTTACTTGTATATTATCGAGTAGAAGTGTTTTCTTTCTTTGATTATATACATGTGTACTTGCGGTATTTATTTTCAAACACATTACCCAGAAGTTTAAGGAAAGTTCTGTGATGTTTATTAGAAGAAATAATAATAAAATAAGTTGAATTTAAATTCTTTCTTTTTATTCTCTTACACACATATATGAATGTGTTCACATACTGGTACACAAGTCTGCACACAATCACGTATGTACAATGTATACACACACACACAAACACACACACACACATACACACACACATATACACACACAAACACACACACAAACACATACACACACACACACGCACACACACGCACACACACACACATACAAACATACACACAAACACACACACATACACACACACACAAACACACACACACATATGCACACACACACACACACACACACACACACACACAGAGCTAATTGAAATCACAGCAGACTAAAGTTGAGCATTTTGAGAAGCCAGTTACTTCTGAGCTCAGTCCTGATTTCCACTCCTTGTCTCTTGCACAGCTTTCCTTCTAGGTGACCTGATCAGATTCATGGCTTTAATATTCCCTCCATGCTGATGATACCAAAATGTGTTTCTCTGGCTTTCTCTTCTCCAATAACTGCAGGCTCATTTATCCAACTGCTCACTCAGTGTCTCCAGTTATATGTGTAATAAGCACCTTTAGCTTTATAAATTTAGAACAGAATTCCCAGTTCCTGTCTGGAAAAATGGGATCATTACTCAGTGTTCTTCAACTGTAGTAAAACCTACCTTTTTACCCCGGTGCTTAAGTGTACCTTTTTCAAAATGTCTAGAAAGGAAGTTTCATACACATATGCTTTACTTCCAACATATCATCTCACAAGAAAATGGCTTATATTCTGTCTGCTTAAATCTTAGTAGTGGCTCAGTATAGTGGATATGATGAATGGTGACTTACATATCTAAGAGAAGACTAAACAGTCCCACTATGATTGCTATATATGTGGAAGATAGCTTGGCATTCAACTATTCTCCATGATGACTCAGTGAGAATGGGCCATGTAGACAGGCTGACTTGTTAAAGTGAAGTGGTCCCCCATTCAAGACAACAACAATACTTTCCAATCATTTGTTCCTCTAGGGTTTGAGTGGTCCAGAATATGATATAGACACACTAGGGTAGGTGGACCACTGAGTCATGTATGAGATTATGATTTGTCACATAGCCAACTTGACTTGCATTATCTATCTCTGAAGTCCTATCATTCATTGCCACTCATATTAGTAGACTTGACACTGCTAATTTAGGAAGTGCAGCCTACTTGATGATGACTACTTCCTGTCTCTACCACAGCTGTCGTGAACCCTAGCATTGCTGACTGTATGGAAAACACATCTCTGATTGTCCTATCCTTGCCCCACTCCAGAGACTAGTTTGATCCTTTAGAGACATGGACAAGATCCATTGTTTTTTTTTCTTAAAAATTCCACTTCTGTCACACTTAACATACATGAAAATGCTTATTCTCTTCCATCAGGCTGTGTGTTAAATGGTGTTGATCATTTTCTCTGAATTCTTGGCTTTCATCCTCCAGACATACAGTGTCCAAGCCATACCAATATAACTCTTTTTTTCAAACAGCCACTCTTGATCCAGAGACAGCTCAGCAGCAGAAAATGGGCCTGTCTTTCATAATTGTAGTGCTGTCCCTGTTCTATAATATTTGGCTCACTTCATACCCATGCCAATTTTTTTCTCAACAATGATATACTTCCTGGGTAAGCTTGTTAGAAAGTGAGTGAGCTGCCACTACTCTATGTTCTTAAAAGATATCAAAGTCCTTGATGTTTCCAAAAAATGTCAAGGAAGAAGGAACCTAAGTCCTTGAACTTCAACACAGAGGATGGCTTTCCATCAAATAGGACCCATTCATGTGATTTTTAATGTTATTACAAGAATCTCTTATTCATGATCTGGTTTCCAGTGTTGCTTTAATTTACCCAGAACCAACTGTGATCCAAGATGTGGAAACTTCCAGAACAAATTTGAAAATATTAAAATATTAAGAAACATTTTTCCTCTTCCTTCCTTCCTTCCTTCCTTCCTTCCTTCCTTCCTTCCTTCCTTCTTTCCTTCCTTCTTCCTTCCTTCCTTTCTTTTCTTTCTTCTATCTATCTATCTATCTATCTATCTATCTATCTATCTATCTATCTATCATCTATCATCTATTTATTTTGATTTAGGATCTTTCTACATTGCCTGTGCTATCCCAGTACTCACTATAGATACCAGGCTGCCCTCACATTCACAGAGATCTACTTGCCTCAGCCTTCCATGTGACAGGATCAAGAGGATGCACCACTATGTTCAGCCCTTTTACAAGTGTACTTAAGCCTCTACTGATTTTCAGACTGTTTCTCATCAGTGTAAGAGGACTACACCGTAACTTGTACCACACTAATAAGCTGATTTATTCCTTGCACCAGCTCTTATATTCCCTTCAATACAATTTCTCCTCAAAGCCGTTGTACTGACTGCTATTTCTTTTCTACCTGCTACTCTTCTTTTACTTTTGTCATTTCAGGTCTGCTTCCATTTCACATAGTCAACAGCCCTTCTCTCTATAGACCTACATTTGCAATGATAATTTTTCTGGTTACTGATTTCATAGTTCATATCATTATTTGAGACATTATTTATGTGTCTTGTTTGATATGTAAAGATAAGAACACTGCAGTTTGTGGGAAGCTCAAAGTATATGGGACCTGCCATTTTTTCTACTTACTATTTTTATGAGTGTGTATTAACTGCAGAGAATAATGGGTTTCACTGTGTCTTTCTTTATTTATGCATATATATGTATATATATATATATATATATGCTTTGAGTATCTTTACATCTCTATTTCTGCTCTCTTGAGTTGAAATATCTAGACAATGTCTAATAACGATTAACAGTTAATTAACTTAGTACCAGTGGGTAAATCATTTAACTTTCCCACGCCTTCTTAAACTTTTAAATGGAGATAGTGTCAATTTTATGGTATGATCATGATAAGTAAACAACATATATATATATATATATTAATACACATATATACATATGAGTATATGTATATTACACACACACACACACACACACACACACACACACACACAATATATATAAAGGCTGTAGGGGTCTCCAGGGAAATGACTCAGAAACATTGGTTTTCTCTTTTGTCTCCAGTTTTCCTTTGTGTTTCTATATTTAATGTATGAGTAAAATATTTGTTGTTTACTATAATCATTAGAGTAATCATATTTAAGGTATCTTACCATATTTATAGATTTATTTTCTTTTATTTAGGTTCAGTTTAAATTTTCTCTGGTGTTTCACATTCTGTAAGACAGAGGATCTGTAGTTTGGGGCTCTTTTCCTGAAAATGGTTCTCTGACAAAAGTGATCATAGATGTCTTGACTCTCCTGAAGTTTCTAAGTTTTTTTAATCCTTTCTGAAATAGATTCATTTTATTCGCTTAGAGACCTTTCCCCCATGCAATTGTGGATTTCCAAGACTTGATTCTGTTGTGTCCTTAAGCAGCAATTTCATCCATTAGGCACATTTTTGTTGTTGTTGTTCTTTATGAATGGGTCATTCAAAACATTTGAGGGCAAAAAAGGACCAGTGACTGTGTTTTCCACTGACCGTGAATGGAGCAGGTTGTTCTATACAGGTGCTATGGCATTTATTTGATGAAGAGAAGGGAAATTATCTTTAGAGCGAAGCTAGAATTGCATGTGTCACACTGCAACAATGATAAAAGTAGCCTTTTATGTTAGCACTATGCAATTGACTGAACTAACCATGAACCATACCCAAGCCCATTAGAAACACACCCAGAAAGCATCGTCTCAGTTACTGTCCTCAAGTGTGTTTAATTGAGTGTTCATGAATCTGAGAGTCTCTGAGAAACACAGTCTCACTGCTTAGAATAGCATTTTCTGGGTTGGTTACTGATGATCATTTATATGCTTTTACAAATTGTACACCCAGTAATACTGTTCCTTCTCCCTTACATTTGTTCTGCACAATGTTTTTTTTTTTTTTTTTTAACTTTATTGTATTTTTTACTGTGGTCTTATTTGTTAACTATACTGCAAACATAATCTCTAGAACTTTTACTGTACTTAAAATTTTCTTTTTCTTTTTCTTTTCTTTTTTTTTTTGTGATTGTAGTATACATCGATGAGGTTTTTTGTTTTCTTTCTTTCTTTCTTTGATTTCCTTCTTCCTCAATTCTTCTTGTCTGTCTTGCTGTTCCTTGAACTCATTGCAACCCCCCTGATTACGGACTTGGACCACCATTCCTTGTTCTATTATACATAAACTACATTTTAAAAAGAAATTCAGACTGACAAAATCTTTATAAATTTGAACTCTGTATTTCTTACCCCTTGCCAGATGTTTCTTCAGTTTTCTATTACACGTTCTAGGTTGTGGTGGTTTTGTATGAGTTTTTCAACCACTATTATAAATAGCTGGCAATGATTGCTTTTTATTTCTGCTTTAGGTACACTGTAGTCCTCTTTATATAACTTAAGCTATGTAAAGTTAACATGCCTGTAAGGTAGATGTCTGTAGAATATAATACATAAATAAAATCTTACTCAATTTTTCCCAAATCAATACCTAATTTCCTCATCACTATCTATCACTCTATTATTTTCTCATTGATTAAGAACTTTAACTTTAATATAGTAAATTATTATGTATATCAGAATTTGGTTTTAGATTTTCTGTTAGTTGCATTCTGGTTTTTTCAATAGCCTTATTGCCTTGTGTTAACTACTTGACTTCTCTGTAGGTTTTGTGATATAATTGGGCCACTTCTTCTCAGCATAATCCTTTTCACAGGATTCATTTTTTCTTTTTTATTATGAGATTAAATTCAAGCTGAACTAGATGAATGAATGAAAATAGTATGATTACTCTCCAGAGTAGGGTGAGCATGAAAATGGGGGCTACTCTTGACTAAAACTTCATGTAACTCTACAATTAAATACATTTTCATTCTTTATCTAGTTTATATATTAATCTCCAAAGATTCTCAGAAAATAAAAATATCAAAAAATCCTTTATTTCCTCTCAACCTCACCCAATAATTTACTATATTTGTTTATCTTTTTCAACTTATTATCAAATTATCCCCATTTTTTATAATGATGTTCATCTTAGAATCAAAACAAATATGCTTATAGTGAAGAAATGATTAATATTAATTTATAAAAGAAGTTAGTAGCCACAATGAAACTAGAGCCTGTCTATTTAATCTACTGCAGAGATGTGGTAGACATTCTGTGACTAGAATCTGCTAGAAGCTCAGTTTACCTGGGAGTACACAGAAAAGGATGTGTAGGTCTTGCTCCATGTTTCTCTAGAGCCTGGATTTCCCTTTCCTCTTGTTCCTGGTACTTCCTGTGGCTGTTTTCTTCAGCAGACATGCATGCCTCATGTATCACCTAATCTTTGTTTCTGAAGATTCGAGCATCCCTAGTTTTGTGTTGCTTCCTTAGCAGAGATGAAAAAAACTTGGTCCATAGCTGTCCTCTTTCTAACTCTTCTACTTTGCATGAGAACTCCTTAGCATTCAAAATTCAGTATTTTTTTTCTGGCAATGTTGGCAAAGTTACAGGGATTTCACCACTGGCTAAAGTGCTCCTTATGCATGTGCACTGGTGTTTTCCTTAATGGCCTATAATTTCAACTCCTTTAGCTCTCTTTGCAGAATGCTATAATGAAGGAGGTGTGACTTGGGTTTGGAAATATGGTGGTAAATTATCCATCTATGAATTAACATGTATAATTTAAACACACTTCATGAATAATGATGATTTTCAAGTTTGACTTTATCATCTAAGTGAAAGGTAAGGTCTCTTATTTCCCACTCTGTACATTTCATATAATAAAGATTAAAAATGTATGCCCTGGTTTTGTGGAAACAGTTTTACAGCTTATGAAAGATATTTCTGGGAAGTCCATTCTCTACAATCACATAGCACAAGATGATGTTGACTTTGATTCTTTCTGAGATTACGTTATCTCTATACTCCACAAGACACTAACACTGAGCTTTGGCATAAGAGAATTGTTCCTGGAAGATATAAATGAATGAGCTAGTACTAGTGCACACTCCAACCTTAACTCAGCTCACTTTACTGATATATTAATTTCTTAAGCCTAGTAATATACATTTTAGGAAATAATGTTGACATATCATATATCCTCTGCAACTGCATTTTGCTAGTGGCAGGATTCAGGGCAGGGATCTTTAGGAAAACACCCCTAATCTTGGCTGTTTAAGGTCAGCTGTTCTTTGTATTCTTTATCTTAACATTAGTTGAGACCTCTGGAGATAGTAGGAGTTTACTGTGAATGAAACTGCACCACACACCCATTGTTGAGTCAGCTCTGAGAAGAGAACACAAACTCATTTGATATCTGTTCTACTGCTTTACAAGGATGTTGTTTACAAAATGTGACATACTCTGTTAAAAGGTTGTGCAAAATACGATCCAAGGGTCATTACCTTGAATTTCAGAAGGAATATTGATTTATAACTGCAGTAAGCCAACAGTGCTGGAGGTGGGACTTTCATCATATGTTTGATTAAAAAGCCACCTACGTGATTCATAAGAATACTCAAGTATTGAAACACCAACTCTGCTAGGCAAAATCAAGGAACTTTTGAATAGAAAGTCCTCTGTCAGAATTTTAGCTCTGTATATTTTCTGTTACTTCAGCTAAGTTAAATTTAAGAAAGCTGAGCCTTGATTTCCTTTTTTTATGAGTTGTACACATCGATATCTTCATTCTGTCAAATGAGCTATAAAATTTTTCATTAGGACTGCTAGGAGAAAGCAGTCCTCAACATGCTGTTCAAGGCTGTTTTGTGTAGCTACTACTATGGGATTCAATTTAAAGTAGAAATGATAACCTTTAATATGATAGTTGTGTTACACTTTCCACATTACAATCTTTGAACTTGGGACTTTCATGGCAAAATATGACTTATTCATATTTTAGTTTAAAATTCAAGCTGGAAATATTGGTCCATATCTTCATAAAGATTTGTTATCATCTTTGGTGGTCATGGATAATGACCATAGGAGTCAAGGTTGTTCACATTCTCAGTTGCTGTATAATATTTTATCCCACAACTTAGTAGTTGTATGACCTTTGAGACGTTGCCTCAAGTATATTGATAGATACAAAAATCTGTGGATGGCCAAGATCATTAAATTAAGTAGAAAGTGTTTGCATATAGCCAAACTTCATCCTGGCTTCTATTTCATAATGCCTTAGAATACATAATGAAATATAAATATATGTATTGTTGATACATTGACATATTTAGTAAATATAAAGAATAACACTGAGAACAAAATTCTCTGTATCTTCAGTGCTAAAACTGTTCACACCTGATATTTTTTATGTTAATTTGGTTGTGTCCATTGGATGTGGAGGGATGACTATTTTTGTTTAATTATGAGCTTGAAAAATCTTGGGAAAGCTAAACAAGGGTTATTCTTTGATCTGTATCTCCTTAGCAATCCTTAAGCTCTTCTCTGAGATGGCTACTACAGCTAAATGTCTAGCCTTGGTAGTGTTCCTAGCCTGGTTCTCCAAAGGCTTTATTTAGAATTCCAAGCATGCACTCTTTGGCAAGTAATACTTCTTGTACTGTGCTTGGATTTTGAGAAATAGGAAGTAGAAGCATTCAGACCAGCCTAAGACTTGTCTAGAACTGACACACATTCCCCTATAGATAGTGGCAGTCTGAGATCCATCAGGATGCATAGATGAAAAGAAGCAATTTCTACATGTTTATGAGTGAGTCATAATACAAAAGAATGTGTGGAATGGAAGATGTTGTTCTTCCCATTTTTGGAAAATATAGTCAGCTACAGTTGAGTCCTCCAAGACACATAGACTATTCTTAATAAATATGAAACTATTAACAAAACAGCTCATATAGAACTTAGCTTTTAAGAGTAAACTTTGTTCTATATACTTTATGTTTTCCAGATTCTTTATTTTGGTCCTTAGATTTAAGAATCAAGTCAGTTGAGTCTCTGGTCAAAGAGTTAACTGTCATTGTTCCATCCATCAAGTCCTGGCATGTACTTTGTTTTACAACAGGGAACACAGATCCATTTGTAGTTCAGTCTTAAGGTCTGCACTGTTGATGTGAAAGCATGTTCAGGCCTCAGGCATGTAACCTTACATCTCTGTGGTGTGGTAGACCTGCAAAAGTTATTGCTGAAGGGAGTAACATTTTCATTAGCCTATTTTGTAACTCACTTAGGTGACAAATCTGATGCTTGTTCTGCTTGCAATTCAGGAAGTATTAATCACTTGTGCGTCTATGTTTTCATTGACATTAGGTTATTACAACATTATTGTTTCTCTCCGTGATAAATTTTATTTTTAACCAAGAAGTAAGGGAGCACAATCTGTTTTAAAATTTCTTTATTATTAATTAATTGTTTTATTTATTTATATCCCAAATGTGGATCCCCCTTCCCAGTCCACTCTTATAGAGGTCCCCATCTCTTCACTTCTAAGAGGGTACTCCCCAGGTACCCCCTTACCACGAGGCTTCAAGTCTTCAGGAATATGTCCATCCTTTCCCACTTAGGCCAGACAAGGCAGTCTTCTGCTATATATGTGCTGGGGGGCCTCAGACCAACCTGTAAATGCTCTTTGGATGGTTGCTCAATCTCTGGACGCTCCCAGGACTCTAGGTTCATTCACACTATTGGTCTTCCTATGGAGTTGCTATCTTCTTCAGTTCTTTCAATCCCTCCCCTAACTTTTCCATAGAGGTTCCTGGGCTATATCCAATAATTGGCTCTGAGTGTGTGCATTTCTGACTCAGTCAGATGCTAAGTAGAGCCTCTCAGGATAGACCCTCTCAGGCATGTTGGGCTCCTGTCTGCAAGCACAACATAGCATCAGTAAGTGTCAGGGATTGGAGCCCGCCCATGAGATGGAGTCTAAGTTAGGTCCATCACTGGTTGGCCATTCCTTCAGTCTCTGGTCCATTTTTGTCTCTGTATTGTTTCTAGACAGGAAGAGTTTTGGGTTGAAAGTTTTGTAGGTGTGGTGGTGGACCCATCCCTCTATTAGGGGTCCTGTATGACTGCCAGAGGTAGTCTCTTCAGGTCCCATATCCCCACTGTTGGGCATTTTGGCTAAGGTCACTCACATTGAGTCCTGGCAGCTTCCCCAATCTCAGGTCTTTAGTAACTAATCCTATTAATTTACAAGTTTTCTTGAGCTCAACTCTCCTTCCAGATAAGCAGTCCTACCAAGTTTGTGTGTAGCTTTCTAGAACTGTCCTTGTGTCAGTTCCTGCACAAATGTTTCCATCTGATTTGACTCATAAAGATTCTACATATTGTGTTTGGATTTGTTTTATTCACTTAGTCACACTGTGAGAAGACTGTGTATATATCAGCTCTACTATTTTTTAGAAAAATAATGCCTGCCTATGATTAATTCCATTGTATGAATACAGAATAGTGAATATAAACATAGCTTCATGGATGGATCATGACATTGATTCCAATCTTTTACTAATGACCACAATGTCCAAGTACATATTTCTCACACATGCCTTTGAGCTTCCAGATGATTTTGTGATAATTTAGAAGTACAATGATAGATTAAAGCATGTGTATACCATTGTGAAGACCAGATTGCCTTCTGGAATGGGTCATTTGCAGACATGACACACACCAGAGGTCTTTATCTCAATATTCTGAGTATTACTTATGTTATTCTTGGCTTTATAGACAGTGTATTTCTCTGAAGTTCAGGTTGCCCTTGAACTGCCAAGTTCATATAGCCTTCTGAGAGCTCAAATTACATCCATAGGTATAGCTTCAAGAATAGTGGATGTTTTTCTTTTGTATCTAATCTATTTTTGAGTTTTGCATATTTGGTTAAAAAAATAGAAATAACCCCTTGTTTTTCTATTTCCCTGCTTATTTATGATGTCTATTATTTTTATGCTTAATGAATATTTGCATTTACTCTTCTGTGAATATGTTTTATATCTTATATAATATACATTGCTACAATATTCTATAGATATGTGGGTTTCCATGGGCCCCTTTAATTTTTTCCATTTTAATTTCATTTATTATTCAATCTACATTTTAATTCTTATATTTTGTAAATATATCTTTATATGCTTATATAATATGTTCTTTTATATGTCTATATGAGTATATTTATATAAATTTACATGCCACTAATTTAATATTTCTATTTCATAAAAATGTCCCAATACTTTGATATTTAAGGCCTATAAATATTAGACAAACAATATAAAAAATAAACAATAAGCCTGAGGAATTCCTATAGTAAATCTCAACATATATAATACATCATGTCTACATGGGATTGGCTCAGGCCTGAACTCTTGTTGATAGCTCTTATTGTACTTCATTCATTTTTAAGCATTTCAAGATGGAGCTAAAGAGATAGCTCAGCAGTTAAGTGGTCTTTCAGTGGACTTGGATTCAGTTCCCAATATCCAATTACAACTGTATGTAATTCCAATTACAGAGAGACCAACACTGTTAGAGCATGCTGATGGTGTATAGAAATACATATAGGCAAGATATCCATACCCATAAAATAAAAATAAATTTTATAAAAGTAGTCTCAGAGTCACATAATAATGCTTCCATGAAAAAAATCTTCATCTATCTATCTACCTACCTATCTACCAATCTACCTCTATCATTTATTTATCTGTCTATCTTCTCTCTGTCACCTACATATATTAATCTATGTATTATCTACATATTTTCTACCTCTTATCTATCTCTGTATGTAATCTAGATTTCTCCATCTAATTACAAAATAACATCTATAAAATATATTACATATTTAGTACTTATCTAAGAGTGTTATGAATGTTACATCATTTAATTTTCATCAAAATCTTATTAGACAGATGCTCTTATCCTAATTTTAGGTAGAAGAAACATAAATTTCTAGCAATTTGTGCAAAACTACACAGCCACCTGTTCGGTACTTCTGTAATTTATACTCAAGTAATTGGACTTTCGATTTCAATTTCTTTCTCACATTTAGAGCAAAATATAACATTTTACATGTTGGCCTTTTCAGTGTTGATAACAACCTTATGAAAGCACACAGAGTCCTTAGCCATGCACAAAATATCCTGTGTGTTCTCTACTCTACTGATCTCTGATAGGCTGTGCGCAAAAAGCAAGGCTGACTGGAAGATACTCCTTCAGGAGGAGGAAACTCTAAAAGTACTCAAGATGGGTAGGACTAGTCTCAGTAAGGACAATTTGAATAAAAATATATTTTCTTTTTCAAATTTAATAGAACTGCACTTTGGGATTCTTTTAGATATAATTCAATATTTAACAGCATATTACATATCTTTATAACACTGAATGTCCCGATTTAGTATTACAGTATGGATTCATTAATCATTTGTGTTTATATGTCCTTCAGATCATTTTGTCCTTGCTCATGTTGATGCTAAGGGAATCTTTACAATATTGTCTACTCCTCTTTCTGTGTAAGAGAACTATGGCATTCTAAAAAATTGACCTTGAACATGAGCATTTTGCTGAATTTTCGTTAATGTGCTAATAACTTTTTAGTTGAAGTTTTGGGCTTTTAAAAAGGCAAAAACTAAAGTCAGGTTTGTTTTTACTTACTGTTCTTTAAGATTCAATTTTCCTTCTACATTTCTGTATTTACCCAGAACTTCACTGGAATATGTAAGACTCAGTATATGGAGGCATTACCTTTGTGCTGCTTTGAACATTAAAGAAAATGCTAACTTTCAGTATTTGGTACAATGTATGCTTTGCCTTTAGGAGATATGTTTTTACCTCATTAACATGCTGAAAGTATTTAGTAGGGGATTGTCTTATGGTTTGTTTTCAATTTCTTCAGAATAATGGAAGACTGTTTTACTTTTCTTATAAGTTAATAAATTTCATTGACATGCTTCTTAAAGTTGAACCCTCCATTCTTGTTTATCTTAAAAAAAAAAAAAAGAAAGCTATACATGGGCACAATACATACTTTCAATGTGCCGTTGGCTTTTTCATGGACATAGTTCTTGCCTTATTTTTGCTAGTATGATATTGACTTTACTTTCAGGATTAAGCTGATTGATTGTATTTGATGAGTTTAATTTTTCTGTATTTTTCTTCTTGACCCCAATTTCGTAGACATGATCAGGATCTGAAAGTTGATAGCTGCTCAGTATTTTGTCCTGCAGACTTGATAACATCCTAGAAGTTATTGATGCATAAAATATGTAACATAATGTATCATAATGTAATGTAGAAGTGCTTAAATCCATAACATTTTCCCCAATGTTTACTATCTTTACTATTTCATATAGTTCTTCTTAAGCCAAATGTGATCATGCACATTCTTTCATACAAGAAGCATTCATGGCAGAGCTAGGAATTGTCACTTGTGCTTATATAAGTTTGTTTATAATATACATTTATAAAATTAAATTAAAAATTATAAAATATATATTGTCCATACTTATATCTGGTTTTTATATTATTTGTTATATTCTTTTTTTCTTCCTTGATTATCTAAGGATTTGAAGTAAAACTAGCTGTGTGTTATGTTTTCAAAGAATATTATACATTAATGTTCTATTATTCAAACATATTTTTCTCTATAAATTATTTTTACTTAATTATTTAAAGATTATTTTCATGGTTTCCAAATTATCACTATACATCATGTTTGTAACTACATATTTTCTTCTCTCTACTGTATTCTCTATAAATTACAAGTGAAATGATTTATTTCTCTGATTTTTTTGAATATATAGTTTCTAACTTTCTCATTAAGGGATATTTAATTTAGGAATCACTCTGTATGTCTAAATTTTATGCATTACATTTGAGTTTCCTTATAGATATGTTTCTTTCATATTTATATTTTGCTATGTAGCTATTTGGAAATATTCCAAATATTCTTTAAATTCTTTGTTGATTGAAATTCTATATATTTATTAGGATTTTATCTGAGATTTATGAGTTATTACTTATATTACTATTATTTATTAAAATATATTAAATACATTCTTATTTCTGTTTAAATGTGCTATCAATTTCTTTAGAACTTGATATTAGACTATACAACCATAATAATGAATGTGTAAATTTGTTTTACATTCTTGTAATTTATCCCTTACATGTTTGACAACTACAGTTTTACTTGCATAATGTCCATATTTTTACAGCAGTTATGTGAAATTTCCATATTGTACAAGTAAATTAGCTGTATTTTTCTTCAGACCCTCTTATTTCACAACCAAGTCTGTGTTTTGAATGGAGAGGTTTTGATTCAGAAGGCCTCTGGACTAAAGAGAACTGAGACTGTTCACAGAATGTAATAGGATATATACATGTATACACATATACACACACACTCACACACATATAATGTTTGTGTGTGTGTGTGTGTGTGTGTATGATGAAACATAAACATCACTGCCTAGCACCACTAACCCCTACCTTTATTTTTATAGTCTTAGTGGTTTTTTTTTTCATTTTAATGTACTGCTGCTGAATATTGAAAGATGATCATTGCTCTGTGTCCAGCTGGGTACAGCTCTTGCACTCTTGTTATGGGGTAGTGTTGGTGAGGATTTCCTACAATCTGTCTTTCTGCCTGTGCCTGGAATTTCATGCCTAAACAGCACATAATCTTCCAACAACTGCTGAGCCTCTCACAGAATTTTGATCATCTAATTACTAGCCACAAAGTCAAGGATCTGTTCTTTGCACTCTGTTCTCCCCAAGAAGGCAGGGTGTCAAGTCCTGCTACCCAGTGGGAGTTAAAGGATTGCCTTGAGCATCAATCTTCACTTTCAAACTTGTTTTGAGAAAAACTCCTTATCATTATCATTGCCATAGTCATCTTCATCATCACCAACACCATCATCTTCACCACCTACACCATCACCATTCTCCTCCTCCTCCTGGTTTTCATCATCATCATCATCATCATCATCATTATCATCATCATCATCATCATCATCATCATCATCATCATCATCATCATC
>JADRCD010212022.1:9634-21219 GCA_019843815.1 Montemys delectorum | reverse complement strand
TCATCATCATCATCATCATCATCATCATCATCATCATCATCATCATCGTTGTCATTGTCATCATCAGCCTCTTGATGCCGTATCCATTCAGCTTACTGATCTGTGAGCTTCTGAAGACTCTTCTGACTCCACCTCCTCCTGGAATTACAGATGTATGCTGCCATGCTCTCTTTCCATGAGTCCTCGGGATTCAAACAGGTCTTCACGCTTTCAGATCAGGTATTTTATTCACTGAGCCACTTCCCCAGCACTGCTACAGTATTAAGAAATATTTTTTTCTTTTGTCATAGTGTCAGAAACATGTATACACACAATAAAAGCCCAACATACTCTACTTTTATGCTGATGGTGACATGCATATGTATTCATCATGCTGAGAACCATGTTCCAAGACTTTATTTGAAGATAGTTTAAAAGTAATTCTCCCATGTAGTCAGTTAACACTCCTGAGACTTTTCACAGTGACAGACGCGCAAACTAAAACTGGCAGTGAGAAAGAAATTCCTGTTATTTTTCTTCATATACTGTATTAAGCTTACGTTGTATGTAACTGGCAATTACTGAAACTCCACATGTCATAAATATGTTATTTGTTATTTAATCTCTGAGTAGTTACCCTTCTAGATATAATCAGTGTTAAAGGTAGTGAAGTACAGAGTAGTTGCAAGAGGAACAAGATCTTTGGAAGTTTTCCAGGTTTTGGCCAAAAGGCTAGGAAGAAATTCAGCTAGATTTACAGAATAGCGGAGATATTTTTCCTTAACCTTAACATTAGCAGGTATTTTCAATTCTGTAATCACACAATGGTGAAAAGCTAATTTTTGACTTGACTCTTAAATTCACACTCCTGTGTTGTAACTCAGTCTCTATTAAATATTTGTTGCCATGAACTAGCCTAAAACAAACAAACAAACAAACAAACAAACAAAACACTTTGTGGCTTCATTGTCAAGGAGGAAAGGTCATATTTTTGTCTGTCCACTGTAAAACTTTTAAAGAGTTCTTTCTCTAAGATATCTTGCAACCTCGTTCATGACATCTGTTTAGAGTTTGAAGAGGATTTCACCATGAAACTGTAAGATTTCTTCCTTAAACACACACAACATAATTTACAGAGTTCATCTTTATATTGGTAATGAAAACCATAGTGGACTTGAACAGGTACACTGAGCTCCATATTGGCTGCTTTAGTTTGCACTTCCACCAGAAGTGAATGAGTGATCCTCTTCCTCCACTTCCTTGCCATCATGAGCTGTCATGTGTTGTGTTGATCTTAACTGTTTTGACAGGTGTATGCTGAAATCTCAGTGTAGTTTTCTTTTGCATTTATATGATGGCTAAGGAAGGATGTTGAACATTTCTTTGTTCCGCAGGAATTGGAGTTCATTCTGTTGAGAATTATCTTTATATATGTACCTCATTTTTTAATTATATATAGTTTCTTGAATTCTTTGTATAATTTTTATATCAGCCCTCTATCATTTGCATAGTCAGAAATAATATTTTCATGATTGGTAAAGTGTCACTCTTTTTTATTGATGGTGTCCTATGGCTTACAGAAGTTTTTCATTTTCATGGGGTCCCATTTATCAATTGCTGATCTTAGAGTCTGAGCTCTCTTCTGTAATTGGAGGGGAAAAAAAGAGCCAAATTCCAAGTTGATTCTACACAGACATATTGGGAAGTGCAAATAGACTAGATGATATCAAAGACAGAAAGACATTTCCTACATAATGATTAAATAGTTTGAATGTAAAACAAAATATATAGGTTTAATTGCTGTAGGCCAGCCAGTCTGGGCCTCCCTCAACCCATGGGGAAACATAATCCTAGTCAGGTCAACAAGGCATAGGTGAAGAAATGATGGCAGACACAATACATGGAAGTGCAGGATCTGAATGTATTTCTCAAAAATGGCATCAGACTTTTACAGTCATTACAAAAGAGAAATGAAAAATCTGGCAGCTCAGCAGTCGAGGTACATCTGAGGCCATATAAAACACACTGGGTCTAAAACAGCAGCCACCTCCTCTGGGCTGGTGCAGCACCCCTGGGGTTCTGAGCACTCTTGGCCCCACATGGGCCGGGTCAAAGTCTGGGGTGGGTGGGTGTTGAGGCTGACTGCTGCACAGTCTCACACACACACTAGGCTCAAGGTCCTGCCTATCCTTAGTAAAGGATAGCCCACTATGCTAATCTTCTGGGCTAGTTGAGATGTGTCTCTTTCTTGCTAATTCCTAGGAGTGGTTCAGCTGCAGAATGTGGCTGAGAATGAGGATTCTACTTGACCTTGCCCTGGGATAAGTCTCCCATTCTGTAAGCTTCAATGCCCTACCCACAATGCCGAAGGCAATTAGTCTGGATGGGTAACATTCTTTGCGAAATTCCAAGCCAGGGTTTGGCTAAGATGTTGGAACTTTGGTAAAGGTCAGAGAGCAATGTTCAATTTTGTCTAGCTATTAGTAAATCATATCTTGGTGGGCACCTAGCACACGAGTTCACAAGGACATATCTGGGCTACCTCTGAGTTAGGGGATGTCACAAATGAACTCCAAGAGACTGATTTCCTTTGAAGTTTTTTAGCCTCTGGTCTGTGGCCAAGCTTTTGGGCTCGTCACAAGACTTCATTGGAGTGGGCATTGCATTTAATGTTGGGACATCTTGCATATTTCACTTCTTCTGCAATTGTTTTCATGTGTGGATATTACTCCCCAATAAGTCATCATTCATGTAATGCATAATGTCACTTCTAGAAACCTACTGTAGAGCCATGCCAGATTGATCTTCATTGCTGGACTGTGGATAGTACCTTACCTTACTAAACACAGTGCTCAGGTTCAATGTTTACTTCTAATTTAAACCATGGTGTCTCTTCTAGCCTCCTTCTGTTTTATCTTTGAATCCATAGCAATATATCTAGTATAGTAGGAGTACTAACAGGGAGGTAAAAGTTATGCTTTTTTTTTTGTCTTCAAGTTGTTTACAATTTGATTTTACTTTTATAAAGTTTCCATATTGTATATTTCATAATGTTGAATTGTTTTCTATATAAACATATTCTTTGGCTGAAGTTAGGAGCTTTAGATAATTGTGTTTCCCAGGTTTGTTGCATATACTCTCTTTTATTCTCAATACTACTGAATCTTTTCCCATTGTAAAGACATCTTAATAGCAAAATGGAAATCTTAAAAGACTTGATCACATCTAAGGGGAGCACTTTGGGAGGCTGCTGGGAATGCTTTGTTGGAGATTTGGGAACAAGTGTTTTTTTCCTCTTCATGGAGCACCAGTGACAGACCAAAGTAACTTTTCCACCAAAATCTAGTTTGCTGACCTGGTGATCTTAGTGGCCATACTTATAGGCACATATGTTAGTTGTTACTTACAGAATTCCAGGTTTGATGGTTTTTGTTAGTTGTCAACTTGGCAGAATCCAGAATCATCAGCAGAATTGGGCTCCCACGTGTCAGTGGTGGGTTATGTTGATTACTTTGAGTTGGGGGGATATACCCTTTGTGTGATCCTATCTTGGGTCTTGTAGAATATAAGTAAAGAAAAGAAAGTAGTTAGCCCCGTGCACTCATCCCTTCTTGTTTCTTAGTTGTGGGTGTCATGTTAACAGCTGCATGAAGCTCCTTCTCTATTGATGTCTTTCCATGGAGGACTGTACTCTGAACTGTTACTGAAAGTGAATTCTCTTTGTGAATTGCTTTTATTAGTGTTTTGTCACAGCATCAGGAAAAGAAGCTAAAAAAATAGTTGACCTAAATAGCTTTATCAATGAGTTTTCTTACTCCAGCCTGATGATGACTTCCCCGTAGCTGGGGAATACCTCTTCAGTTAAAATTGACATCTATATACTTGCTTAATACTTCACCCCTGAAATAATGTACAGTTGGAACATAAATGCATACATTTCTTGGGAAGGGGCAGTAGATAGTCGGGAAGATAAAATGGCTTGAATCCTAGAACCACCATCCTTTTCCTTTATGAAAGAATGTTACCATGCTATAGCCTTCATATTTCTAGTATTCAATAGCTGCTAGTTGTGGTGGCAATGGCTCTCATACCTAGGGGACAGCATTTCACAACAAAGACACTAACTACATTTTCCCAGAATGTTATGAAAGACCTATTTCAAGTGAATAGAAATGTAAGAAAAAATAGGTTAAAATATATTTTTCTAATAGACTTTTAGACTGTAATTTATTCTACTTAATTTTCCTTTTGTTTAGATTATTGTTGGTTTTCATATTTGAAAAGAGTGAATGTAGGCAGTAATTTGATTTGTAATAATAATTCCATCAAGATATAATTGTAGAGAGAAGGAAACTTTAACCTCGGATTTCAAAGTTATTTCTACACACACACACACACACACACACACACACACACACGTATGTGTGTGTATGTTTATATATATATGTGTATATATACACATATATGTAATAGGTAAATATAAAATAATATAATTCCTAGTTTCATCATACCACCTTGCCCACCAACTAGAATACACACATTTATTGTATAACCCCAATTTTTATCACTTACATGTCTTAAATTTCATCTAAATATCATCCTGAAATGTAGGTGTATGACTGGAGGTATGATTCATTTTAATAAGAGTTTATGAAGTATGAAATTGTGAAAACATGCACATTAAAAATATTTCCAAATTATAATAGTGAGGCAGTCATACACTAGACATCATCATCAGGAAGATTAATATTTACTGGGGTCATGAATGAGTAGCAAGTGCAAATCTTGGCAGAACAAATTCCAATCAGTTTTAAACATAAACGATTATACAGTTTGACTCGATGCTTTGTCCTTTGGCACATTGCAATGGTGGTCCTACACTGATCCTACTGGAGCACCTGGGTTGTCTTAAGTTTTGACTATGGCAGGACCTCTGTTGTTTTGAGTTGTCAGTTCTGATAAGAGCCTGTCTGCACTAAAACCGCAAAAGGGACAGATCTCCCCAAGTTGGTATCTGGTGAGAGTCCGAACATTGCAGTCTCAGAATAGCCTAGATGATCATGCTTCCCACTCCTTCAAGGATAATGTATTTGCTGAACTTACTGGGTTATCATATAAACTTCCAGGATGCCTACAGCCTTTTTTTTTTCATTTTTGTCTTGCATATATTCGTATTTTAGTCCACGAGGACAGCATTTCTGCTGTTGCAAGCCTTTCTTTAGTCCAGGCTGCTGCTCACAGGCTGATTACATCATGTATCATATTCATAATCTCTTTATGGAGCTGTTCTCTAGCTTCCATCTTGGAGTTCTCTGTAGGTCATGAATTCACTTTTCAATCTCTGTGTCTCTATCTCTTTGTCTCATTATCTCTGTCTCTCTGTCTTTCTTTCTCTCTCTCTGCTCTTCCCCACCACACCCCACCTGATATGAGTAGCATGTAGATTCTTTTTGCTAAATTCCTTCTCTATGTATCCCTCTTCTTTCACGCCTGTATACTGCAAGGAAAAACAGGAGTATATCTATAATTAGTTAGCTTAGCAATGCCCCCCAGTGGAATATCAACTATCTCACTTAACATGTTTACTTTCCATGCTAGAAATGAGTTAAGTGAGTGGTTTATCACTTTTCACAAGGAATGCCAGTATCCAATAGAATTTTCCCCATTTTCACCTGAGATTTCCACATATGTTCTTTCTTCTCTGTAGCAACATGTCCTTAAGCTTTGTCTAACAGATTCTGTCAGCCTCCAACACCTCTACTGATCAACTGGTTTAAGAGTTCTCCACTTTAAGGGTCTAGAGCCAAAACACATGAAATGGGGAAGAACATAATTCCCGCTAAAGTACTCTTCAATTAGTTATTAGGTGTCAAAACAAGGGTGTATCATAAGAAACATTGACTTGGGGATAAACTTAGCCATAGACTTTCTTTTCCATGTTGCTGCCTGTGAGAGTACTCGAAAATTTGTGATTTTGTTATTTATTTTTTATTTATTCACTTTACATCCTGATTGTAGCTTCCTTTCTTCTTTCCTCTTAGTCCCACCCCCACATTCTGTGTCCCCATTCTATCCTCCCTTATCTCCAGAAAAGAGGTGCTCCCCCAGTGTGGGTACCAAACTATCATGGCACATCAAATAGCAGCAGGACTAAGTGTATCATCTCCCACTGAGGCCAGACAAGGAAGCCCAACTAGGGGAAAGAAATACAAAAGCAGGCACAAGAGAAAGAAACAGTCTCTGTTCCAACTTTTAGAGGAGTTACATGAATACCAAGTTGTACATCTGCTACATATGTGTAGGCAGTCTAGTCAAGCCCATGTATGCTATCTTGTTGGTGGTTCAGTTTCTGTGAACCCTCATGTGTCCAGGTTAGTTGGCTCTGTATGTCTTCATGTGGTGTCCTTGACCCCTCTGGCTCCCTTAATCTTTCCCTTACTCTTCTATAAGACTCTTGGAGCTATTCCTGATGTTTGACTGTGAGTCTCTTCATCTGTTTCCATCAGCTGCTAGATAAAGCCTCTCAGAAAACAGTTATGCTAGGCTTCTGTCTATTAGAGTATCATTATTAGTGTCAGAAGGTGGTTCTCTCTTGTATGGCAGGTCTCAAGCTTGGGTAGCCATTGGTTGGCCATTACTTCAAACTCTGCTCCATCCTTATTACTGCATATCTTGTAGACTAGGGAAATTTGGGGTTGAAAGTTTTGTGGTTGTGTTTGTGTGCTCCTCCCTCCACTGGAAATCCTACCTGCTATAGCAGGTGGCCGTATCAGGTTCTATATTTCCCAATGATAAAAGAATCATCTTGGGTCACCTCATAGCCTCCCAAAAGCCTCCCCTCTGCCTAGTCTACAACTTGCCCAAGAGATGCCCCCCACTGATTTCTCATCTCTCTCTCTCAGCCCCTCCAGAGCTCCCTCCCCACACTGGATACCCATCTCTCCCACAACCCCCATTTTCCTCTTTCCATCCACTTCTGATATCTATTTTATTTTCCCTTCTGAGTGAGACTCAAACATTCTCCCTTGAGCCCTCCTTGTTAGCTTGTTTGGGTTTGTGGATTTTAGCATAGGTGTACTGTACTTTATGGCTAATATCTACTTATAAGTGAGTATGTACATATATTGTTACATGCCTTCTCTAATCCTGGGGCTGTAGATCAGGAGGGCTGTGTGGATCATTGCTCTGGTAGGTGGAGATGCTGATAGCTTGTGGCTGTCCAGCTTTTGCCTACAGATGGACCTCAGCAGGGGAAAGTGTTAAATTGTCTGTGAATTCTATGACACTTCAACCCAGAGCCTGAGTCTGGAAACAAATAAGCAGAACATGTGACCATAGTAATTGAGCCAAAAACAGGGCTAAGAACAGCAGGATATAAAACTCATTAGTTGCAATCAGTTTCCTTAGAATCCCTGAATTCTGTAGCAGAGGTTCCTGTCCTTAAACAGTGGCATTGTTGTCAGCTATGCATTCAGAGCACCTTCTTCTTCCGTGAGGACTCTGCCTCTCACTGAAGGAATTCAGTTGCTAATATGTGAAAACTCATGTTAGGATTTTTTGTTTCTTAATTGTCACACTTCAAAAGATATGTAATGTGACATTTGGATCTTAGCATTAGTTTTTTGTAATAGTTAATACTGATTTATTCACTCCACATATCATTTCTTATAAGATGTACAATTGCCAAGACTCTGGGCTTCTGCATTGATGAAATCACAATGCCTCCACCGAAGGTCTCAGTGTCTGATGCTTAGTGCTTTACCTCACCACCTGAGGCGAAGCTATCACAGCACTGATAGGATGTGCAATTCAACTGTGATTGGCATCTTTCTTCTGGGATTTGGTTCCTGCGTATCCCTGTGGCAAATTACATAATGACCCACCCTAATCTATAGAAATTTCTTGTATTTATCTAATACTTATATTTAAAAAAATTAAAGTTCTGATTAGCTTAAGAAACTTGAATAGGCATATTTCCCTGTATAATACAGATGATCCTGATGGAGTCCCAGAAGAATTTTAGGAGAGATCTGAAGATCTCACATTATGGAAGCTTGCTGCATAGTGATACAGTACAGTATTACGCTCCTGTTGAAGGGGAAGGGGCTGAAAGCCAGGAAACACAGGTGGTGTCTTGGGAAAGCCTGTCTGTGGTTCAGGAAGAGAGACTCACACAACTGAGCCCAGTGAAGAAGCCAGTCCTGTGAATTTCTTGACTTTATTTTCCAGGCTGAGTTTGGATTTGTGTCTACCATACCTATATGAGAATGGGTTTCCATTAGTATACGTCCCTAAGTGGAACATTGTAGCAGCAAGAGGAGAATTGTGGAATTTCAATTAAATCTTTCATCCCCATCCTCTTTAACATCTGGTCTCAGCTGAAGTCTCCACCAATACCTAGGAATCCTGCACTCATTTCATCTTTACTTTTGTTTGACATTCTGTAACTCTTACAAAGCAACATGCTCCTTGTGCTTATCAGTTCTGTGATGAGCATAACACCACAAGCTCTCCTCACTTTAGCAGAAGGAACTTCTGACCCCTGCTAGATCAGGCTGGAACATTTTATTTATTTATTTATTTATTTATTTATTTATTTATTTATTTATTTCAATGACCAGTACATGAGGGCCCAGTCACTGTGGGTGATGCCATTGCTCTCTAGTGCCTCTGGGTGCTAAGAAATTGGACTGAGCAAGACAGGATGAAGAAACTAGTAAGCTGCACTCCTTCATGGCCTATGCCTTGAGGATCCTGCCCTGCTTGAGTTCTTGCCTTGACTTCTATCATAAACTGTGATGTGGAAGTATAAGAAGAAATAAATGTTTTCTTCACTAAATTTCTTTCAGTTGTGCTGTTTTACTATAGCAATAGAAACTCTAACAAGGTAGCCACTGTCCACTTACTGTCTCTATATCTAGTTTGAGAAAGTTCTTCTATTTATTTTTTCACACTACAAAAACAGGGTTATAAAGTACCTCAATAACCTCATTGAATATTTGACCAATTCCTGTTCAACATAGAGACTTAATCAATTTTTAACTGAATTGTTTCATAGTAATAAATACTATATTTTTCTATGGGTTTGCAAAAACTCAAAGCTCAAGATACTCTGAGGCTTTTGTACGAAGGACTCTCTTGTTTTCCTTCTTCTGTTCACTTGGTATGTACACACACACACAATCGTGGATGCATGCATATGGATGCTTGTTTGTATATTCATCTCAAGAGACTCGTTCTTCAGCTGCTACTATTTTAACTTGAGATCATGTTAATAACCTCAGTTGAATGAGTGATCGAACACATTAGCTTCAATCGACTTCTAGAGGTAGTACTGGAAAACAATTATCATAGCCTGATGTGGTGCTCTGTGCCTTGAATTCCATCATTTAGGAAGTAAATACACATTGATTCTATGAGTTTGAGGCCACTTTGACCCACATAGGGATTTCTAGGTTAGCTAGAACTACAGAGTGAATCCTTACCCACGCCATAAAAGAAGAAAGTCAAACACAGGACAAGAGGCAAAAATAAATACAAAAAGCAAACTTCCAAATGTCTTTTCTTTATAAACGACTGAGAAATCAGAGAATGTATCTTAATGATTCCAAAAATTGTTAAGGAAATCTTTTTAAAGATTTATGTGCACACACACTTAGGGAGAAACCAAAGGATTGAAAAATGAGTAGAGATGTTGACATTCACTGGATCCTTGCTTGTACCACTATTCCTAGTGCTTCTCTGTTAATTCCATGAAAATCCCTTTGAAATCTATGAAATTTCCCACTTTGAAGGTAATTAAAGAGATAGGACAAAATTGATACTCTCCAGAAATATCTAAAGAGTGAAAGCCTATGCTCTCCCTCTTTTGCCCTGGAAAGGTTTGCTTTGTTATTTTGTTGGCTGTCACACAGTAATTATAAACAACCCAACTTCATCTTCAGAGGAATCCATGGGTGCTGTGGTTTGCATATTGTTACTCTAAGGTCTCCCAATAGTGCTCGTCATATCCAAGTTGCAACTACTAAAGTCTAGAGTCACTACTTATGGTACTTTTAATAACATATTCCAACAATTTTTAGACAATTATCATCCAACCAGAAGATGTCATAACTCAGCAAAAAGCTGTTAATCCAGGAAGATACCTCCAAACTGGAAATTGGGCAGTGAGGTCATCTCTCTTTGGTGATGAAGCAGCAGAAAGTCCCCTGTTTAAGAGAGATGCTTTGAATGGGGAATGACTGAATTGTTGGTCCCTCCTGTATCCTTGATTAGCTCACAGAACATAAATTTGTTTTTCAAAGTGTTCCCTACAAGCAAGAGTGAAGTATCAAGCCAATTGTATACATAAAAATTATCTGAAGCTGGGAAAGAAAGCAGAAAAGAATGCATTAGAATCACGTAATTAACATAATAAATAACAGCATTGCACAGCAATATTTGCATAGGCCTTTAAAAGGCTGGTATATTTTATAAAAAAAATACAGCAATAATGCATTTCATAGTATGGAAATGCCCATTTGTGGAGGAGGCAGGCATCATACCATTGGGTAGAAACGGGTTACTGTCTCTTTTCACACTTTAATTATTTATTGGATTTTTCTGATCAACGAGAGTCATTGCTTCAGAAAAAGGTGCAGCTCACTGTTATAATAACATGATTAATGATTATTACTTCCAAGACAAAGTAAGGAATTATTTTTCTATAGTGAATAAGAATGTCAAGAGTTTTTTTATTCAATTGTGAGTTGTTATTTTTTCCAAGAAAAACCATTATTGAATTTTTAAGAACTGCCACATCTTAGTATATATAATATAAATTACTCTTAAAGTTGATTGGTTTGTAATTAAGTAGAGGGAATGGTGAATTGAAATATAAAAGATGTATATTTAATTTTAACTAAAGGGATTTAAAATATAAAATCTGAAACTATTAGAAAGGTAGGACTATCCAGAAACAATCTTATTTGAAGCAACTGATAAAACTGAAATTTTTAGAATATAAAAGGATGTTTTAAATATATTTAAATCAAACACAGAAACCCAGTGAAGATGACACATATATCTTTTTTTTTTTTAAGCCAAGGATATGTTTTTTTAGGGCATGGTATGGTATGGTGGGAGGGAGTGACTCAGTAGGCCCATGCTGAGGCATTTGCTCCTAAGCCCCCAGAGGAACCAGCCGTAAGATGTGTCTAGTATATAATAGAGTTTATTTGGTGGCATAGAATTGGGATTTGAGGGAGTAGAGGCAGAGAAAGAGAGGGGACAGAACAGGACAGAGAGAAAAAGAGAAAGAAAGAGAGAGAGAGAGACAAAGGGGCAGGAGGAGAAGGGAAATGTGGGATGGGGGCTTGTGGAGGGATAACGAGGAAGTGGGATATCATTTGGTATGTAAATAAATGGAATGATTAATAAAAAAAAGAAAGAGAAAGAGAGAGAGAGAGAGAGAGAGAGAGAGAGAGAGAGAGAGAGGAGACTAGGCTGGCCAGGATCATTTGGTTGCGGGAGAGGGGAAGGGGGAAAGGGAGAAAGGGATCATGGAAAAAAGTGAGTCAGACAGAAAAAAAGAAAGAGAGAGAGAGAGAGAGAGAGAGAGAGAGAGA
>JADRCD010212021.1:1498-22981 GCA_019843815.1 Montemys delectorum | reverse complement strand
AAAAAAAAAAGAACAGTTCAACAAAAAGCTGGTAAGAAATTCACAATATGAGCTGCAGGAATGGCTCAGCTGTTAAAAGCACTGACTGCTCTTCCAGAGGTCCTGAGTTCAATTCCCAGCAATCACATGGTGGCTCAAAACCATCTGTAATGAGATCTAATTGATGCCCACTCCTGGTGTGTCTGAAGACAGCTACGGTGTACTCATGTACATTAACTAATTAATTGATTCAAAAAGAAATTTACTATATAAAATGTTCCCAATATCTCAATAAGGCTTATTAAACTTAAGCTTATCTAGTTTTACTGGTACATTCACTAAAACTTCTTGTTGAATAAATGTTCACAGAATGCTTCCATATAGTATATGTTATTTAAAGGCATAAAAATTAGTTTATGGAAACCTCACACCTTTTTCTAATAATATTCTAGCATGTTCAAACATTCTGCTAGAGCCATAGCAGACTCTATGAACATGAAGAACCTATTATATTCTTATCTTTACTTCTAAGTGGTATAGAAAATAAGAATCTAGCTTTATAACTTGACAATCTCCAGTGCTTTGTAATAGATGGCTTTCTTAATATACTCGGACAATATTTTCCATAATTTTTGCTTAAAATGTCTATGCATTGTATTTTGCATGAAAAAATAATGACGTATACATGTAAAGTATTTGGTGTTGGTAACTGATTAAACTTTCAGTAAATCGCTGGTTTTATTTGTCACTATTGCTTTAGGGACTTCCTGGGCCTCCAGGGCCACCGGGAGAAGGTGGAAAGGCTGGTGATCAAGTAAGTTTTTAAATAGTAATATCAGAAGTATAAATTGATGGACTACAACATCATCTTTTAAGAGTGAAACTATAGGTTTTTCTGTTAAGCACTTCAAGGGACTGAGCTATTAAGAAACTTCCCCAAAGTCACACAGCTCACACCCTCTGAACCCAGCACACATGCTTCCTGTGTCCACAACTCACATATTTTCTATAGTCACCACTCACTTGCATGCCTCTTATGTTCACAACTCGCATGCTTCATATGTTCACAATTCACGTGGTTCCTGTGCTCATAACTCACATGCTTCATATGTTTACATCTCTCATAT
This sequence comes from Montemys delectorum, assembly GCA_019843815.1. NCBI lineage: Eukaryota > Metazoa > Chordata > Mammalia > Rodentia > Muridae > Montemys > Montemys delectorum. Next base: position 21,875 of record JADRCD010212021.1, on the reverse strand, counting down.
TTCCTATGTTTACAACTCACAATTTTCCTGTGTATCTTATGCTATACAGTTTTACTGAATAATTCAGTCTGGAATTGATATAAATACTTTACTTGCACAGAGCTTTGCTCTTTTACCTTTGATGGATTAATATATTTATGATCATTCCTTAAACATTTGCTAAACATTCTATGTGCTTGGCTCTGTTATGCAGTGGACCTCCTTAGCCGAGCAAACTGGACATGGGTTATGTGGTTCTGTATTTCCAAAAATAGGAGAGAGGGGAGGGGTGATCAGAGATAGAGAAAGAGAGAGAGAGAGAGAGAGAGAGAGAGAGAGAGAGAGAGAGAGAGAGAGAGAGAGACAGAGACAGAGACAGAGACAGAGAGACAGAAAGACAGAGAGAGACAGAGAGGATACAGGAAAACAGTATAATACTTGCACTATCCAAATGCTACAGCAGGGAAGATGCTATGTGTGTAGAAATCATGGTATAGGAAGACTTTCCAAAAGTAATAATGTATATAAAGTCTAAAGGATATAAATGACAAAGTTGGAAAAATGCTGCAGAAAGTGGGAATAGCAAGTGCAAATGCTTGCTGAGCATTTTTAAGGCACTGTGAAAATACAGCGTTGGAAGTGTGGAGCATGGTCTAAAGTGGTAGAGATAAGGCTGGAGGTTTGAATTAGAGACCAGATTGGAGGGAATCCTAAATTGGGGTTCATTTGTTCATCCTTAGAGCAGAGAAAAACTGGCAAAGTTCATTTAAGCAGGGATTGCTGCCTCCAGGTTTGGGTTTTAAAACGATCATGCTATAGTGAGAATGATTTACTTCTGAAGAAAAGTCTGGAAGAAGACTTGATAAAGTTATCATTTTTAAAATTCTTCTCTCACAGCACATTCTGTCCACACCCTCCACTTCTCCCAGTTCTTCTTCTCACCTCTCCTCTCCTGGAGAGCTACTCCTGCATTTCCATTGAAGACAAGAGCAGGCCTCCCACTGATATCAACAGAACATGGCATAACAAGCTACAAAACTAGGCACAAACTCTCATATCAAGGCTGAGCAAGACAACCTGGTAGGAGGAAAAGGGTTCCAAGACAGGAAAAAGAGTCAGAGACACCACCACTCCTAGGGTGAGGAGTCCCAAGAACACCAAGCTTTCAGCCACAGCATGTGTGCAGAGGGCCTAGCACAGACCTGTGCAGGCTTCTTGTTTTCCACTTCCATCTCTTTGAGCTCCCATGAGCCCTGCTTAGTTGATTCTGTGAGCCATGTTTCTGGTGTGCTTAATCCTTCTGATTTCTAAAATCCCTGATCCCTTTCTTCTAACAGGGTTCTCCAAGGTTTATTTTTTTTAATTTTATTTTATTCATTTTTATTAGATATTTTCTTTATTTACATTTCAAATGTTATCCCCTTTCCTGGTTTCCCCTCTGAACGCCCCCCCCCCACACACACACACTGCTCACCAACCTACTTGTACCCAGTATCCTGTTCTGGCATTCCCCTACACTGGGCTATAGAGCCTTCTCACGACCAAGAATTTCTTCTCCCATTGATGTCCATCCAACAAGGCCATCCTCAGCTACACAGCTGGAGCCAAGGGTCCCTCCATGTGTACTCTTTGGTTGGTAGTTTAGTCTCTGGGAGCTCTAGGGGTGCTGGTTGGTTCATATTGTTGTTTCTCCTATGGGCTGCAAGATCCTTCAGCCCCTTCGGTCCTTTCTCTAACTCCTCCATTGGGGACCTTGTGCTCAGTCCAATGGTTGGATGAGAGCATCCACCTCTGTATTTGTCAGGCACTGTCAGAGCCTCTCAGAAGACAGGTATATCAGGCTCCTGTCAGCAAGCATTTGTTGGCATCCACAACACTGTCAGGGATTGGTGACTGTATATGGTATGGATCCCTAGGTGGGGCAGTCTCTGGATGGTCTTTCCTTCAGTCTCTGCTCCATAATTTTTCTCTGTATCTCCTCCCATGGGTATTTTGTTCCACCTTCTAAGAAGAACCAAAGTATCCATAGTTTGGTCTTCCTTCTTCTTGAGTTTCACATAGTCTGTGAATTGTAACTTGGGTATTCCTAGCTTCTGGGCTAATATCCACTTACCAGTGAGTGTATACCATGTGTGTTCTTTTGTGACTGAGTTACCTCACTCATGATGATGTTTTCTAGTTCCATCCATTTGCCTGAGAATTTCTTGAATTCATTGTTTTTGAAAGTTGAGTTGTATTCCATTGTGTAAATGTACCACATTTTCTGTATCCATTCCTCTGTTGAGGGACATCTGGATTCTTTCCAGTTTTCATTGTAATTCCCATCAAAATTCCAATTCAATTCTTCATAGAGTTAGAAAGAGTAATTCTCAAATTCGTTTGGAATAATAAAACACCCAGGATAGTGAAAACTATTTTCAACAATAAAAGAACTTCTGGGGGAATTCGCATCCTGGACCTTAAGCTGTACTACAGAGCAATAATGATTAAAACCTGCAATGTATTGGTACAATGACTGGCAGGTAAATCAATGGAATAGAACTGAAGACCCAGAAATCAACCCACATACCTACAGTAACTTGATCTTTGACAAAGGAGCTAAAGCCATCCAGTGGGAAAAAGACAGCATTTTCAACAAATGGTACTGGTTCAACTGGTAGTTAGCAAGCAAAAAAATGCAAATCAATTCATTTTTATCTCCTTATACAAAACTCAAGTCCAAGTGGATCAAGGACCTCCACACAAAACCAGATACACTGAAACTAATAGAAAAGAAAGTGGAGAAGAGCCTTGACACATGGGCACAGGAGAAAAGTTCCTGAACAGAACACCAATAGCTTATGCTCTAAGATCAAGAATTGACAAATGAGACCTCATAAAATTGCAAAGCTTCTGTAAGGCAAAGAATACTGCCAATTGTTTACCAACCCTACATCTGATAGAGGGCTAATATCCAATATATAAAAAGAACTCAAGAAGTTAGATTCCGGAGAATAAATAACCCTATTAAAAATGGGGTACAGAGCTAAATAGAGAATTCTCAACTGAGGAATATCGAATGGCTGAGAAACACCTAAAGAAATGTTCAACATCCTTAGTCATCAGGGAAATGCAAATCAAACAACCCTGAGATTTAACCTCAGACCAGTCAGAATGGCTAAGATCAAAAACTCAGGTGACAGCAGATGCTGGTGAGTATGTGGAGAAAATGGACCACTCCTCCAATGTTGGTGGGATTGCAAGGTGGTACAACCACTCTGGAAATCAATTTGGCAGTTCTTCAGAAAACTGGACATAGTACTACCTGAGGACCCAGCTATTCCACTCCTGGGCATATACCCAGAAGATGCTCCAACATGTAATAAGGATACATTCTTCACTATGTTCATAGCAGCCTTATTTATAATAGACAGAAGCTGGAAAGAACTCAGATGTTTCTCCAAGGTTATTAAAAGAAGAAGTTTTGAAATACCATTACTGCAATTTTGATCCTGCAATTTCTAGTGGAATGTAATGTAGTGTTTATACATTTATATATGTAGTGTTTTGAATATATAAACAAATTGTGCTTATTTGGAATATGTATTCCAAACACAATTTATCTACTAAATTTAATATAAGTAAAATTGTTAAGTTGAAATGGCTGGTTCTTATTTCTTTTGTATGTTATTCTCTTACTATTTAAATACTTTCTGATAATTTGTGTTTAAAAAGACACTATAACTGTTCTATTGTCCCTGAAAAAATATAATATTCTATTTTTGCATGAGAATATTCTACATATTCTAATTGCTCTCCAAAATTAAACATTTAGGCATAATAAAATATTTAGGCATAATATAAATTATTGCAGAAAATTATGATAATTTTACATGGATATCTCTCTATAATAATATATGTATTTTTAATTCTTTAATGTTTATTTTAATGGTACACTACAGAAAATGTAATGTTTGACTTGGAAATATTTCCAATAATACAAGATCTAGATCAATGTTTATCTTCTGTTTTTTTTTTTTTTTTCCCAAAATTGTCTAGGGTGTTCCTGGAGAGCCTGGAGCAGTTGGTCCATTAGGACCTCGGGTAGGTATTTTCTTTTGTGTGATTCATTTTGTTTCCCACTGGCTACAGAATAAAATGAAACCTTTTATCTTAAAGAGTGCTCAATTTTAAGTATTAAATTATTCTACTATTTGAAAAATACCTTAACTTGTGAACATAGACTATCTTTAATTCCAGTTAATTTCTTAGCACTATATTAGGAAACTTGAGGTATTAGAATGACTCTACTAATAAAATTTCACCAGTAGAAAACGTTTTGTAGACATTTTATCTTATTTTAGACTATATTGAGATGATTTCACATCCTGGTATCATACTAGGGAGAAAGAGGGAATCCTGGAGAAAGAGGAGAGCCGGGGATAACTGGACTGCCTGGGGAGAAAGGCATGGCTGGAGGACACGGTCCTGATGGTCCAAAGGTGAGTGCAGTCCTGACCTGGGCTTTTGAAAGCTCTAGAACTTACCAGATGCTTCTGGAGTCATCATCTCTTGACTTTTCAGTATAACCTGATTAAATTATTTCTTAAAAAACAAACAAACAAACAAACAAAAAAAAACTTCAATGGACACCAGTTGGTCTTTTTCTGGCAACTAGAGAGTGATCTTTCTGTTGTGGCAATGATGAGCCTGGGCCCATGACTATTGTTCACATACACACACTCTGATACTTGTACATTTTGTTGGTAACCACTATGAATGAACAGAGGAGGGACTGGAAATCCTCACTTTATTAGCAGGCATAACAAACTGTATGCTCCATGTTCTTTGCCTTGGCTCCACAATTACAGTTGCTGTCTGAAAATAGAGAACATGCCTATGTACTCTAATATGCCATTTCCAGATTGATAGATGACAATAAAATCAGATGCCATATGAGGAAATGAAATCAAATTTTTCATTTTACTAAGATGTCTTTAACTTTATCAAGGTCCACAGTAATAGAGCAAAGATAATCTCAAGTTGATTGTGCAGTTAACTTGGAACTAACTGAATCTCACAATTTTTCAAAGGAAATAATGAAATGCTTCTTTTTTCTAAATACAGTACGAATTTGTCTGTCATGGCCAACAAGGGAAAAGCAAGGACATTTCAAGCAATTTTACTTCAAAAGATATTCATTTTCCTTTTTATTTGAATTAGTATTTATTTTTCTATAAAGAGAGGAGGAGTAAAGTCCCATCATAAAAATCATATGAGGACCATGAGAGGAAGGAAGGGATGTTAACTTTGGGAGGGCATATGTGACATAAAAGTAGAAAAGATATAATTAGAGGTGGTATAGTACAAGAGGTGCCAAAGGCATTTGGGGGTATGAGGAGGACCATCAAAAACAAAATTATGTTCAAATTTACACAGTGAATCCTAATAATTTATATGCTAATTGCAATTAAAAATATATTAAGGAAGAGTTAAGTTATAAAAGATAACTATAGAATAGAGATGTTCAGGTGAATGAAAGAGAGAAGTTGGAAGTATAAACCAAAAAGCAAAATGTAAATCTAGGTTGTTTTCAAGAAAACCCACTCAGACACAATTTCCCTAACACAAAATCTGAGCATTAATCTAAACTCCATTTAATTGCTAACATTTAATTTTAGACGGACTCAAACAGCAACTTCACAGGCTTTAATATTAACATTCTAATATTGTCTCATCATTTATTTTAGGGCAACCCAGGTCCAACTGGGACCATTGGAGACACAGGGCCACCAGGTCTTCAGGGCATGCCAGGAGAAAGAGGAATTGCAGGAACACCTGGCCCTAAGGGTGACAGAGTAAGTCCTGTTTTAATTAATTAAGTTTTCCAGTGCATGTGTTTAGACTATGATAACTATTTCCTTAGCAGCTTCTTATTTCTCTCCGCCTGAGTTATAAGTAATTTCTTTTTTATAATCTTCTTTATTGGTTGAGAATATGCATAGCCAGGAGTTGTTGTGGTCTGTAGTGGGTAAAGCTATGATGGGGACAAGTAATTCCTTGTCTTCGTGAAGCTACATCCAGAGTATTGAAAGGACAAGTAAACAGACAACTGGTGCTTTGTTATTTTGTATTTTTCCAGGGTGGCATAGGAGAGAAAGGTGCTGAAGGAACAGCTGGAAATGATGGGGCAAGGGTAAGAGAAAGGGAAAGGACATTTTCTACCATGGGCTACAAACCTACATTACTGCTCATTACCCTACACATTTGCTGTAAGTTTTAACAACAAAGTTATGCATGCTGTCTTATAGTCAAGGCTACAAGAATGATGCAATTTGAGACTGGATGTAGACTGACAGTGGCTGCTTATTTTACTTACTTTGCATTAGATCCATAGAAAAATGTAAAGTCCTTCCTGTAAGCGTGAAAGGAAACACAAAGAGCTCTCCCTGTATCTATGGCACTTAGGGCAAATACAATGATTGTTCTATTTGTAGTAAGTGCAATACATTGCTTTAGGAAAGAGTCATTTTCCATAAGGAAAAAAAATAATAACATGTCTTCTTTGTTTTAAGAACACCTCCCTTGTACTAATAGGCAACTTACATTTTCTATCTATATAAGCAACAAAGTGATTTTTCACAGCTCTGGAAAAACTTTATTCTTTATGTTCTTTCTTTCAAATATATACATATATACATATATAACTTTAATGACAAAATAATATTGAGATACCTATGAAGAAGAAGCATAAAACTGACAGAGAATGTGTTCATAAAGAACTCCTAACCATCTATTTGAATGCTGTGATTATGTGTTGTGAAGCTCCAGGTCCTGCCTAAGGTGGTGGCTGACCTATTAGAACAGCACCAACAGCACTGAACCTTGACTGTGGGTGGCTATTTCATGAACACTTAAGACATGTTTAGTATAATTGTATTTTAAATAAAAAACTACACTTTGTTATATACTATTAAAATTTGAAAATTACAAAAGAAAATCCTATTTTCAATCTATACCCAACATTCAAAATAGATACTAACAAAATTAAATGGGTCATAAAAGCAAGGATATTGACAAAATGCTGCTAATTTATAACTAATTTAAAGACAGTTTCATATACTGAGCAGAGTTAGGTGAAAGAGGTAAAAATGTTATGTAGAGAAAAACTCATTGCTAGAATATGGATGACATGGCAAAAGTCCTGAAAGTGTAGAGGTGATGTCATCTATGGTCGATAATGACTTGCAAAATCAATCATGCTTCAAAAAATAGCTGGTTTGTTTGCTTCTTTAATTAAAAATGGACATTTATGTATATACTTTTCCTCCGCATACTTATGTTCTGTTAATTTACAGGGTCTTCCAGGTCCTTTGGGACCTCCAGGTCCTGCAGGCCCTACTGGAGAGAAGGTAAGTTGGAAGATATTAGTGTCCACATCAAAATAGGATGCGGACTTAATTGTTGCTGTTACTTAAGACTGTGGTTGAAGTAGACTATTTCGGAGTTTGCCCCACACTGTCTACCTTCACATGTGCCTAGTAGCGTCAAATTGAATTGTGGATCAGTTACTTAGCTATGTAAATTCTACTTTGTAGGGTGAACCTGGACCTAGAGGCTTAGTTGGCCCTCCTGGCTCCCGCGGCAATCCTGTAAGTGAAAACCTTTCCTTGTTTTTTACTGTGAGGTAGAACACTAAAAAGATTTATCTCTTATCCACCTATCTATCTATCTATCTATCTATCTATCTATCTATCTATCTATCATCTACCATTTATTTATATGTCATCTATGTTTATCCGTCTTCTATTATCTAACAATCATTAATCACTGCTTGCCTAGCTTCTAATGTAATTTTGATGCTTATTATGGTTATTTATATAACTCTATGGTTTTCAAATTTATTAAACGTAAAAAAAAAGTCAGCCTTGAAATCTATCAAATCAAGACAATTAACTTGTTTTCTAAGAAACTAAGAAGTTTCTTTGACCTCCAACTTATTATTTCACTTAAGGTTCTTCCTCAACCAATGTGGTTGATCTCTCTATCCACAATTATGTATATAAAGGTGCATTGTATGTGTGAAAACTTCACTAGTATTTGTCTCCTTTTAGGGTTCTCGTGGTGAAAATGGTCCAACTGGAGCTGTTGGTTTTGCTGGACCCCAGGTAAAATTTCCAAGTATTTCTAACTTACAAATTAATACTCTTTGTAGCAGAGTAAAAAGTTTAAGTATCATTCAAATATATTTTGTTATATATTAACATTTTCAAAGTTTAAAATATTTTGTGTATTATTCAACATATTTTAATAGGTGGAACAAAAGATGATGCTTATAATGTTTTAATTTTATGAAGTTAGTTTTTTGTTTTGTTTTTTTCTTTTTTGAGACAGGGTTTCTCTGTGTAGCCGTGGCTGTCCTGGAACTCACTCTGTAGACTAGGCTGGCCTCAAACTCAGAAATTCTCCTGCCTCTGCCTCTCAAGTGCTGGAATTAAAGGTGTGCACCACCACCATCCGGCTATGTAGTTATTTTTTATGATGAAAATTGCTGACATAGTTTGAGAATGTTTCAGAGAAGTTATTGCATTTCTTCATACCTTGCATACACTAATTCCATAGCAACATTCTATGACTAAATGCCATTTTAATAGTAATTACTATGAAATAATTTGTCTATAAATCTTAAATATGTTTTCTCACTTGAACAATTGCATTTAGGGTCCCGATGGACAGCCTGGTGTCAAGGGTGAGCCTGGAGAGCCAGGGCAGAAGGGAGATGCTGGGTCTCCTGGACCCCAAGGGCTAGCAGGATCACCTGGCCCTCATGTGAGTTATCAAGAATTAAAAAAGACATTTTGATACCAGAACACAGTATTCGTGATGCATAGTTCATGCATTTGGCTTACACTAGTGGTCTTTTGTTCTTCCATTTAGGGCCCACATGGAGTTCCTGGACTGAAAGGTGGTCGAGGAACCCAGGGTCCACCTGTGAGTCTCTTTATTCTTCTGGGAATTGTGCACAGCCAGTTGCAAATATCTAGTGTGCTCCAATGATGTAATAAAATGATATCAACCATGTTATAGAGCAAAGTGTGCTTAGCTTAAGCTGGAGATCTGGAGGGGGTGGCAGGAGGAAGATCTGGGAGAAAAATCAGTTTTGTCAATCTTGAAAACCCAAGTGCTTTCTTAATATATAAGTATTATATATTAAAGTAAAAACACTTTATGTAGCTGATCATTCAAAATACTTGCATGGTTTTAGCTCTACTTTTATATGTTTAAAATAAATAAAAGCCATAACAGAAAAGCAATGTACCTCTACCAGCTAATCCAGATTCTTTAGAACATTTGAGGCATGAGAAGAATAGAAATCTCCATGGTCTAAATAAGGAGTGGAATCCACAGACTCACAGTCTCCCAAGTGAAATGTAGGCTTGAGCCAAGTAGAGAACTTCTTTCTTTCTTTCTTTCTTTCTTTCTTTCTTTCTTTCTTTCTTTCTTTCTTTCTTTCTTTCTTCCTTCCTTCCTTCCTTCCTTCCTTTCTTTCTTTCTTTCTTTCTTTCTTTCTTTCTTTCTTTCTTTCTTTCCTTCTTTCTTTCCTTCTTTCTTTCTTTTTATTCCAAGACAGGGTTTCTCTGTATAGCTCTGGCTGTCCTGGAAGTCACTCTGTAGATCAGGCTGGCCTTGAACTCAGAAATCCACCTGCCTCTGCCTCCCAAGTGCTAGGATTAAAGGCGTGCGCCACCACTGCTGGGCAAGTACAGAACTAACTAATGTATGTGTTGTTCCCAGGGTGCTACAGGATTTCCTGGTTCTGCTGGCAGAGTTGGGCCTCCAGGTCCTGCTGTAAGTCAACTTACGCCATTGTACACACTTGCATGTTCACCAACACACATGTGATAGTTTAATGATTGTTTTGATTTAATCTTTCATGATTCTTTTCTCTTTGTTAAGTCTTCTGGCAATGATAGTGTAGTTTAATCAACACAAATTCGAAATTACAAATCAATTAACTTGGAGGAGATTATTTGCAAGTTCTTTTTAATCCAATGTCTGGCTGTTCTTCCATTTGAGTACTGAATACCTTTTTTGGTATGTGCTGATAATAAATCTCAGTTAGCAAGCATCTCTAGACTTCCTGAAACCTCCTCTTTGAAAGCAGGGATGGTAAGTATACGTGCATATCTGACTTTGCCTACATGGGTTTATGTACCATGTGCATGCAGCAGCTCGTGGAGGCCGGAAACAGTGTTAAACTCTCTGGAACTAGAGTTACAAGCAGTTGTGACTATCACATAGGTGCTAGGTATCAAATCCATGTCATCTGCAAGAGCTGTAAGGGCTTTCAATAGCTTCGCCATCATCCCATGAAAGTTTCTATCGTAAATTCTGTCATAAGACAGTTCAAACCGGTTCAAATGAAATAAATAACATTATAATCTATAGTTAGAACAGATCGCTAAATAGGTTTGAAAATTAATTTCAGAACTCTTTTAATAATGAGCGATCAAAGTGGTCATCTGAAAAGTGGAATTCAGGCCATTCTCAGGCCATTAATGCTCAGCTATGCTTTGTTTCTTTTGCTTTACTTAAGTGCCCTCAATGACCAGTTATCTACGAAGATAAGAAACAGTCCTGTAAGGAAGCGCTCTCTGTGCCTGAGGGCGAACCTTCTGAGTCTGTTCTTACCTGGCTTCCACTTTGCCCTCCTCATTGCTGCTTTCTGTATGATACCAGGGAGCTCCAGGACCTGCAGGGCCCATAGGAGAACCTGGGAAGGAAGGGCCTCCTGGTCTTCGTGGGGACCCTGGCTCTCATGGGCGAGTGGGTGACAGAGGACCAGCTGGCCCACCTGGTAGCCCAGGAGACAAAGGGGACCCAGGAGAAGATGGACAACCTGTAAGTTTGGCATCTGTTTCACTCCAGCTGAAATATTCATAAGAAGAAACTTGTAATAATGCCTGCTATAAAACATCAAAATATTATTCTGGAAATATTCTTAAATGCTTTCATCTCACTAAGTTTCAATTTTTAATTCTCTGGTATAAGAATGTATGTATAAAAGTACAAAATGGTAAAGGACACGGTTTTCTAAAACTAAACGTTCTTTGTTGAATGTTTTCTATGTGAAGACTACTTATTAACATTGTTTAGAAGAATAATCTTTTAAATTTTCTTTTTGTTCTTTTAAAAGGAAACATTGAGTTTTTGGAATAGGTCTCCCTTTTTATTTTTATTAGCTAGCAAGTTCCTCTACAAGTGTTGATTAATGTCCAAGGTTATATTAAAACTCAAAGCGTTCACATTCATGCTTGAATGAAACGAGAGGTTTTGTGTTGCTGTCTTTTTTATTTTTTCTCATACCTCCCCAAATTCTATAAAGCCTGAGTTAACTATGTAATTTCCTTATGTATAGATTCATCCTTTACAGTAGTAACTAGAGTCTATCACAATTAGGGTCCAGATGGTCCTCCTGGTCCTGCTGGTACCACTGGTCAAAGAGGAATTGTTGGAATGCCTGGACAACGTGGGGAGCGAGGAATGCCTGGCCTTCCTGGCCCAGCGGTAAGCAGCTGTATTGGTCAATGTTCATCTGATATGTTATTATTTATTTATTTATTTATTTGCAGAAAGAATTGGTTTGTTTTGCTTAATAAGTTGGTGCAGGCAGTCTTAAGCTGACATTAATTCTCAGCTTTTAAAAACCTTTCAGTCTTAAATGTGAAGTGCTTAACAAACTTGACGAACATGTCTGCTTAACTTTAGGTCAAGAGACATAGATAATAAATGTTTGGATTTTTGGTGATTCAGTATTTCTTCAAAGATAAAACTGATGCCTGGTGCTAGAGAAGTGGGGATTACCTCCTGGTGGTTTGGTAGCATCTTTTTTAAAATAAATATCCTTAACAAAACAGACATACTTAACAGTAAACAACTAAAGAGAAGACATAGCTGAGCTAAAGTCACATCAGAAGTGATTGTGGGTGAACTACAATCCTCTGTTCCTTTTGAATGCTTGGGGTCTTATATTATTTGGAGTATGGAGGAAAGTTTCACTCTATAAAAACTCTAAAGCAACTAGATTTTACCAGTTGACTATGTTTGAGAGGGAAATAGTGTTTTTCTCTATGGAACATGGATTCCTGGTATGTGATTCTAGTAGACCATTGGGTAGAAATATGATGTGCACAAATTAGAAGTTAAAGTTTGTCTTAGTGATATCAGAATCAAGCCAAGAATTGGAAAGTAAAAGTTTTCAATGATGAGTCTAAAGTACTGAACACATTTTTAAAAAGAAAACTGAGCAGAAAAAGCAGGAGTGGTAAAGGTATGTATATCTTTGAAGTGATACAGATAACAAGCATAGCAAGAATTGATTACATATGATAAGGGTGTGTATATCTTTGAAGTGATACAGGTAATAGAAGCATAGCCAGAATTGACTACATATGTTTTAGACACAAAATGCATGCCTAAACAGGAGATGTGGGATGATTTTGGTGTCTTTGAGATGCCATGAGCAATGTGATAAGTATGCATGCCTTTAAGCAATCATGGATGTTGTAGGATACTGGACAGTTATTTATATTGGAGGAGAGATTGAAGACCTACTGAATAAATGGGCCTTATGGAAAGTGGTATTCCTACATTATTTCAGCAGTGTTTTACCTACTTGTGTTTTTATTTCAGGGTACACCAGGAAAAGTAGGACCAACTGGTGCGACAGGAGATAAAGGTCCCCCTGGACCCGTAGGACCTCCAGGTTCCAATGGTCCTGTAGGGGAACCTGGACCAGAAGTGAGTGCTATGGCCCTTAACAAAAATACCTTCATTTTAGATATGTATGAGGGGTATAGTTCTTTTATTATCTAATTGATGTGGATGTTGAGAAATGGATTGCACACATGAGCTTAAGAAAGATGTCTGTCATGTTGTTTGATGTACTCTCCTTCCCTAGAGATTGGGCTAAGTGATAGAGAAGCAAAATTAGTGCCTTTCTACTGACTTTGAGAATAGCTGAAAGTGAGCATTTTGGTTGATTTAGCTTTTAGCAAATTGTTTTGAAAGTGGAAGGACACAGCCATTCATCTTTTTCCTTGTTATTATTTCATTCTGTAATGGGATATTTATCAAAATTGCCAAGTTTTATGGTAATAGGGTTATTGAAACTATTACAACTCATGAAGAAGTGAAAGGAAGTACAGGGTGCCTTTCTTATCACTATAAAGTAACATTGTAGTTATCATATCCCTTTAGTCTCTTTTTAGAGGAAATAAGGCTCTAACAGGCAATTTGAGAAGCCAAAGAATAGAATACCCTCTGCTCAACAGCTTAATGAGTGAATTACCAAAGGATCACATTTTCCTGAAAGAATTAATCAATGGTTTTAAAGCTATATGAAAACATGAAAGAAAAATCAGGCACGATTCATATATACTTTGAAACATAATTTTATATAACATGAACATAATCATATACCTTCAAAACCTTTAAAATATCATTTGGATAAACAAAGTGAGAATTCAGGCAAAATGAAAGATATCAGCACTGTAATTGTGATCTATTTCCATGCATCTGAGGATTTTTTTCTTTAATGAGAACTAGAATTGAACAATAGGAGTAAATGAGAATATAGTAGTTTTTTAATCAGTTGACAATAAAAAGAGATGGAGCCATTTCTCTCCTGCCAAGGTTCCTAGTGAGTGTTGACTGCTATTTCATAGTTTAAAGAGGAGGAAACATGTTGGTCAGTTTCTGGTCAACTGGCTGAGAGTTGAGAAGCCTTCCCAGGAAGCTGTGTCTAACACTATTCTTTTTAGGGTCCAGCTGGTAATGATGGTACCCCAGGACGGGACGGTGCTGTTGGAGAACGGGTAAGTTTAATGCTGATTAGAATATTAGAACCACATAAGCATGAAATCATTGTTATTCTAGCATAATAATAATTTTAATAAAAATACTCTATCCCATTGCAACTTTGATTTTTCTGATGGCAAACATTCTAGTAAGGTCATAACCTTGGATAACCTTGTGAATGAAATAAAATCTGAATGCCTGACAAAGTGTGATACATGTTTTCAAAAGCAAGAAACCAATTTGCTTTTTATATCTGATGTAATATAAAGGCCTTGGACAAAGATGTGACTGGATGTTCTAAATTTCTGTATCACTCACACCGCTGAGTGACATCTACATTTTTCTACTCATTCTCTAAAGAAAGTAACTTACAAGGACATAAGCAATGATGCACTCTAAGCTGTAGGTGTGGTATGTATTTTTAAATTAGCCCTGTGTTGAGCTGATAATTTTCTAAGGTATAACAGCAGCTGAGTTTCTTTTGGTAGTTACACAGCTGTAAATTAGGAAAGCGATCTGGCCACTAAAGGCAAACCAGCTGCGTGATGCTGAATTTTCTGAATCTGTTTCCAAATACTTAACTGTGCTTAATGCCAAGTATTTATAAGCTTAAATTTTTTCTCCAGGGTAAGCACACAAGAATGCTATCATACTATTAATAGGGAGATGGAAACGTTTGGAGAAATCCTGGGCTAAGACTCTCCTTATCTTACATAGCCATAGAAATTTTCTGACATCTGGAACCTTTGCCTTTGCTGGTATACTCACGTAATGCAGAAAATATTCAAAGGTCTTGATATTCACTTTCAGAAGTACTATTGCTGCACCATGAACTTGTATGTGGACTTTAAATTGCTGTTCCAGTTTAATCACAGAGTTAAATATATACGACACAGGAAATTCCCTATACATTACAACTGCATGTGTGCTTTAAACAACTTACTTTTCAAAATCTTTCCTTTAGTTTATTGTATGTGTGTTCTTTAACTTAGAATCCAATGTTCTCTCTATCTGCCAAATTAACAAGCCAAGTTAGAGTTAATTTCTGTCAGAAAATAGTGTTTGGCTCTGTTTTTTTGTTTTTGTTTGTTTGTTTGTTTGTTTGTTTTTCACTAATTGTTCCCATGAATACTCCTGCCACTCCAATTTTACCTGTGCTTCCTTATTGACATGTTATTTGCAGCCCCGTCACATGGGGTTTCCTGAGTGAAAGGAGGACAGGCCTATTTTTCCCCCAATTATTCCAAGTGAGATATGCCATCTCTTCAGATTTACCCCCAACTCATTGCCTTTTGAGGGTATTATACCATGCGAGGATTGCAGCTAGCATGTTAGCTGCTCTTCTTCCATAAGGTAGGAGAAGAATGCTTTCAAAAAGGGAAGTAAGTTAACAATGCTCAGAACAAGTTTTCTGAGAGACTCTGTATGGATCTGAAAAATGAATGAAGTGGTTTCTACTGTGAAATTACATTGTGTGTTACAAATGTGAATACTTCTCTGAAGACTGCTAGTCTAGAAAATTAGACTAGCAAATGTTCAGTTCTGGAGACAAACACTCCTGTCCTCTAACACGCTGGATTTAGGGAACAGCAGGAATCAAGGGTGGATAAGATCTAAAGCCAAGGTGGAACAGTCCTATGCCTGTGAATTTACTTTATTCACTAGTAAATAAAAGTAAATAATTAAGTAAAATAATAAACATGTTTAAAAAGGTGTATTTTCATATTGTAAATAATATGAGCAATATTGAATATCATTGCTCATATAGAATAAATATTTAAAGAATAATACCATATTTTTTTTGTCAGGGTGACCGTGGAGACCCTGGGCCTGCTGGTCTACCAGGCTCTCAGGGTGGCCCTGGGACTCCTGGCCCTGTTGGTGCCCCTGGAGATGCAGGACAAAGAGGAGAGCCAGTAAGAATGCCAACTTCACATTGACAGTTATATGACAATGATGTATTATCCTGTAACTATGTGTGTATACATTAATTCTTGATTATACTTTTAGCTGAGAACTCTAAATAGTGATAAACTGATAATTATGAATTAAAATATATACTTAGTTTTAAAACTAGTTTGCTTTCAAATATGAATTTGATCCTGACATAGTTACTTTAATTATCTAAACAGGTTGTGACTTATAAGAACTATAATAATCTGAATCAATGCCATTTACTAGAGAAGTAAGGTGAACTTCATTTTGTCAAGCTAATATGCAAAGGTCACTGTATTGTATTACTAGAGTTATTGCATTCTTACCTGATGTAGAAACATTTGGCAGACGTCAATGTGTACATGATATTTATATCTATGTTTATATGAGATGTTACTCTTAGATTGATATTACTGTGTATATTTATGCTTTAAGATACTAAGTTTTATGAAAAATTTTCTAGGGTTCTCGAGGCCCTCATGGACCACCTGGTCGAGCTGGAAAGCGTGGTTTACCTGTAAGCTCTATGTTTTCTGAACAAATATATTTTTTCTTATGCAAAATACACACCCAAAGGGAAAGTATACTTAAGATTTATAAATAGCAGGGGGGAAAGGCTGTTGGAAAATTACTGAACCCCAGGAGCCAGAGACTCTGTGAGATGGTAGTAGCAATATAGTGTGATAGTGCAGTAGCTAGCAATGAAGAATGTTCCAGAAAGTTGAAAGACAGATTTTTTATTAGATTTTTTTATTTACATGTAAATTTCTCCTTTCCCAGTTTCCCCTCCAAAAAACAAACAAACAAACAAAAACAACAAGAACAAACTCCTGTTGACTCCCCCCTCCCCATGCCTGCCACCCCACCCTCTCCCATTTATTGGCCCTGGCATTCCCCTACACTGGGGCACACAACCTTCACAGGGCCGAGGTCCTTTCCTCCTATTTATGCTCGAATTTGCAATCCTCTACTTTACACATGCTGCCAAAACAACCAGTCCCACCTTGTATAGTCCTTGGTTGGTGGTTGAGTCCCTGGGAGCTCTGAGGGTACTAGTTAGTTCATATTGTTGTTCGTCCTAAGGGGCTGAAAACCCTTCAGCTCTCTAACTCCTTCATTGGGGACCATGTACTCAGTTCAATGGATGGCTGTGAGCCTCTACATCTGTATTAGTCAAGTATTGTCAGAGCCTCTCAGGAGATAGCTATATTTAGGCTGGCTTGTCCTTCCTTCAGTTTCTGCTCCATAGTTAATCTCTGCAACTCCTTCCATGGGTGACTTTCTAAGGCAAGACCAGCTGGGAGGCACAGGCCCCAGGAGTTGCAGAGGAGTCACAGGGCAGCAGGGACAGGATCCTCTCAGCTTCCAAGTGACAGGGGTGGATCAGTGACCCTCTCTGCCCCTTCCCTGCAAGTGGCAGCCTGCCTCCAGGGAGTGCTTTAACCCAGAGAAAGACAGATTTTGAAAGATTTCATAACAAAGAAATAATGTGGGAAACAGTACAGTTTAAATCTGCATCAAAAATCACAAGGGAATTAAATTTGAAACTGATATGGGAAAAAACAAGGGTCTTTAAGAGCAATAGCAGCTTTCTTGCTTCAGATAAGCAAAAGCTAGGGGTGCCAGAGAGGAGGGGATCCTGGGAAATAAAAGGTCTCCAATCCTTTCCCAGCCAGTGGCTTCCAACTTGGTGGCTATTGGTTATCCTGGGATAAAAATACACCTATTTAGCCCTACTTTTTTGCTCAATGCAGTCTCAGTAGTCCTAGCCCATCAGTTTACTTGCATATGTAAATTTAGCATTCCCACAGAAAGCATGGAAAGTAAAACTTATTTTAAATTTTAATTTCAGAGAAACCATTTAAATTATAATAAGAACAATCATAAGGAGCAAAATTGCAGCAAATTGTAGTATCAATATTCATGATTGACTATTTCTAGGGACCACAAGGACCTCGAGGTGACAAGGGTGACAATGGAGACAGAGGTGACCGAGGTCAGAAAGGCCACAGAGGGTTCACTGGCCTGCAGGGTCTTCCTGGACCTCCTGTAAGTTATTTCTTAAATTCTGTACTTTCCTGCATATGAAAATATATTGATATATTGACAGAAACATCTATGGAATAGTTAGGTGGTTTTGTATATCATTTTAACTTTAAAATTATCTTGATGGATAATTATACAGTAATCTAAACTATATACCTACCCATCTATAAGCTAAACATTATAGGGAAGACATAATGCAAAATATTACATGCCCCTTTACCTACACAGCTGTTTTTGATATTAGTCAGATGTTAAAGAAATCAATGGTTTTGTTTGTAGTGCTAATATTAGTGACAGCATACTTTTAAAGATAAAGTACAGCACAATGCAGATTTAGATGTTTTAGCAACACGTTCATTATTCTTTCTCTGTAGGGTCCAAATGGTGAACAAGGAAGTGCTGGCATTCCTGGTCCTTTTGGCCCAAGAGTAAGTAACTGAAAGTATTAAGCTGAAAGTATATGGCATACTGTTTCTTGAGTACAATATTTCTGGTATTTAATATTTATTATTTCATGTTCTCTGAGGTTGGTGGAAAATTTATGGGAAACACTTAGCAAGTAGTATGAAAGAGAAATATCATGAAATATGGCATATTTTATGTCTTAAAATCTACTACCTAGGTTTTATATGTGCTTCTATTCAATTTCATATTTGTGCTTAAATTGTCACTAAACATAAATTCTTTGAGATGATTGGAACTGCATATGAAGTAGAATAGATTTTGAAGATAGACATTTTTTTTAACTTTGATAAGCTCTTAGAAACTTATTCAAAGGTAATTTGGAAGCAAATCATAGTAGAGGACCAATACTTTTAGAAATCCTAAATTCATATAAATGCTGCTTCTTACAAGTCATTGGTGTCCTAAGACTATTCACACAAATATTTAGGGAAATAAAAAATTAGCTGGTCGGCGGTGGTGCACACCTTTAATCCCAGCACTTGGGAGGCAGAGGCAGGTGAATTTCTGAGTTTGAGGCCAACCTGATCTACAGAGTGAGTTCCAGGACAGCCAGGGCTACTCAGAGAAACCATGTCTCAAAAAATTAAAAAAAAAAGATTAATTAGCAGAACAAATCTGCTATATTTAAGTACAATATAAATATGCATAAAGTAAGAATAATATTAAGGAAAATGTTAAGGTTTGATGAGGTTAAGTGGTGTAGGCACTGGTTTCAATCATAGCATACACTCAACTTGCATCATTTTCTTCTAAATCAATTGAATTTTCAACCAAGTTTATTAACTATTTGATAAAACAATTGCTACCAATGACAGCTGGTGACCAATCTGCTAGCATTTTAAACTTATTTTGGTCCTTTATCAATAATTAGTGATGGACAGTTCATACACAGTGAAATTGTAAATACAACAAAATGCTGAAAAATGACTTATTAGTTCTTAAGACTAGAATCTTAGCAATCAGGGCAATTACTCCATCTCTGTAATGGTCCTTTTATTAGACATTGTACAGTCTTTCTTCTAAAATACATTTTGTGTTCTGACAGGGTCCTCCAGGACCAGTAGGTCCTTCAGGAAAAGAAGGAAACCCTGGACCACTTGGACCAATTGGACCTCCTGGTGTGAGGGGCAGTGTAGGAGAAGCAGGACCAGAGGTAAGGTCAAAAGAGTTTGCATGGAAGATGCTGTTGCCAAAAGGAGTCTATCCAATAGCAACTGTGAAACCTTGCCAACCAGAGATTCAAGAGACTCTTAAATAAACCTAGAAGCCACAACAAGGTTATCTACTTAAGTAATTATTTCAAGTCTTTTAATACATGATATTTGGAACATACAAAATAAGAGTTCAAGATACCAAGTCCTTGAATTGATGTTACACTAAAATTAAATATAAAGCTATAATTACATTCTTATCAAAGTTTGACAAACATTGCATTATCTGAAATGACAATAGTCTTAGTTTGCTTTCCTGTTGCTGTTTAAAACTCTGAGAAATCAAGAAAGGGCTCATGATACAGTCCCACATGGCAGGGATGTCAAAGCAGCAGGAGCTTGAGATGAAACGAAGCATATGAGTTTGAAATTTTTCTTCCCCCCTAAATGACATTTAAGATTTCGATTTTCAGTTTTCAATTAAAAATCTAATTGTATTTAGTATATTAGCAAACACTAAACCATGTTAGTTAGTCTGTCCTCGGATATTCGGCATCTATCTACACACGGACCTATTCTGTACATTTAAAGCTTGTCTGATGCTTCTTTGATCTTATTTATCTGACTTTACTGTCTTAGGCTTTATTCTCACAGTGACAGTGCCATTGAATATGTGAATATTTACTATTTATTATGTGGCTATAAAGGCTCATTCTTCTTATAGTCAAGAAAGTTTCACAGTTTTAGAACTTCTATTTGACTTGTGTGGTACTTGATTTACTTTCTTATGGCTCAGTGCTCTTACAGAGATGGGATTCTTCCTCTCAGATTACTGTAGGATGTGTGAAATTCTGATGATCTCCCAGGAAATTATGTATGTATGTATGTATGTATGTATGTATATATGTATGTATCATCTATCTATCTATCTATCTATCTATCTATCTATCTATCTATCTATC